>CAUYLG010008209.1:0-43001 GCA_963573385.1 Cacajao melanocephalus | reverse complement strand
TAAACACAATTATTGGCATAATAGAGGTTTTTAATACCCATTTTTAGACTGCATTCTAGCCTGGGCAGTAGAACAAGAATCCTGTTCTCTCTCCCTCTTTTCCTTCCTCTTTCTTTCTCTCGTACAGTCTTTTTTTTTCTTTCTTTCTTTCACTCTCACTTTCTTTCTTCTCTTTTTCTTTCTTTCAAAAAAAAAAAAAATTTACATCAACCAGAAAGATGCAACAAACATTTATTAAATATATTAAATATGTGCCAGGTTCAATTCTAGGTGCTAAAGACATAGCTGTAGACTAAACAAAATCCCTGCCCTCTTGGAGTCTGTACTTTAATGGAGAGTGACAGACAATAAGAATATAAACAATCAAAATGCATAGAATGTCAGATGGTGGTATCTACAATGACGAACGGTACAACAGGAAAAAGGAATAAGGAGTCTGAGGAAGAGGGGAATGAAGAGCTGCAGTTTCAAACACCAAGGTCAGAGAAGGCTCTAATGAGAAGATGACATCTGTGCAGATGTGACAGAGGTGATAAGCTAGCAAGCTGTGCAGATAACAGAGGTAAAGAATCCAATGCAGAGGGAGCAGTCAATGCACAGGTCCTGGAATGGGAGTGTGCTTAGTGTGTTCAAAGAACAGCAAGGGGGTCCACATGATTGGAGGGAATAAAGGAGAGAGGAGCAGGAGATGTATCCAAGAGTACCCAGGACCAGACTGTATAGGGCATAGCAGCCCATCACACAGACATTGGCTTTCTGTCCCAGACATTGCTCTGGGTACGATAAAGCCACAGTAAAGTTTTGAGGTGAGAAGTGACATAATGTGATCATGCATCATGAATAAAGAATGTTGCTAAATTTCCTTTGTGGCTTGATCCCATTTGTGTTTGATACAGAACTCTATATGCAAAGGAAAAAGTCAGAGCCCTAATGAACTCTCTCCCCATCACCATCTTAGGTCCTGCATGTGACACCACATGCTGATGACAGATTATCTTTCCTTATTAGACCTTAGGGGACCAGCTCAAGGTCCCCTAAGCCCCTCCATTGAAGCTGGGGACAAAGAGGTCTTGAGTGGGTAAAATTCACTAGGAAGAAATTTCCCCAGAAACCTCAATTCTATGGGGAAACCCTGACTTTCTGAACTCTAGCCTGGGTGTTGGCAGTTAGCACTTAGTCTGTCCCTCAAAGTCCTTCTAAAGCAGGGTTAGCAAACTACAAGCTGTGGACAAACTCTGTTTGCTGCCTATTTTTGTAAATAAAGTTTTGTTGGCAGGCAACCATGCCTGTTTGTTTATATATTGTCCAGGGCTGCTTTTGCACTACACCAGTAGAATTGTATAGTTGTAGAAGAAACCATGTAGCCTCCAAGTCAAACATATTTACTATCTGATCTTCAATAGGAAAAGTTTACCAAGCCCTGTCCTAGCAGAAACCAAGCCTCCCAAAGCTGAGGATTTCCCCAGGAAGGTGTCCTGAGTCTTTGGAGAGTCACAGCCTGGTTCCACTCTGACTCCACCAATATGTCTCCATCACTCTGAGTGGCTCCTTCCATTGGGTCCAGATGGATTTCCTGAGATTTGGTGATATTCACACAGGGTTCCTCTGAGGCTCTCCCTTTTTTAATGCTGGGAACTCAGGCAAATGGGCCCTGCCTCCCTTACCAGCCTCCTCCCACTCACGGTGAGCCCCACATGCAGTGTGCTGTGTCCTCATGGATCCAGACTCATAAAACAAACAGTCCTGGGCCCAAAGCCCAGCTCTGCCACTTACTTGAACACGTCTCTGAGTCTTGGGTCCCTCAAATGCAAAACAGCTCCTTCAAAGATTTCTGGGAGAATTAAATGTAATTGTGTACATAAAGAGGCTTAGTATGGTACCCAGCACACACTGTGTTCAATGCATGTTGACTTGCATCACTTATGCCAGCCTGTTAGCCTATATGCTTGACCAAAGTACAATTCCACCTGTATGCAATTGCAAACACTTTATCCCTGACAGGATTCTGCAATCACAAGGTTCTATTGACCTATCTCCATCACTACATCATGCATTCAGCTTATCACAGGGTCCAGCTGTCATTGGGGAAGCCCTGACCTCTTAGGCACTAATAGACATCTCAAGCTTTCCTGCTACCTTTTCCCTTCTTTAGATAAAACTACCATGATTTTGCTTTTGGGAAATCACACCCACTGTCAGTCTGTGTGGTCTGAGTGTGACTGACGACACACCAAAAGGAGTCCAGCAGGGATTCTGAGGACCCCATGAGACACCCCAGCATAGCCACCAACCCAATCCAAGAGCCTCTTCTTCAGCAAGTGGAGAGACCCAGGTACCTCTCAAAAATCAAGCCCATTTCCCAGCAGAGACTTTGCACTGTGTTGGTCAATTTTTGAAATGCCAATGCCCACGTTGGCACAAGCTAGAAGCAGCTCCTTACTTCTGCTGCCTGCACAATCAGACTCTCAGAGCATCTGTGGTCATGATGCATATGCCATTCCTTTGCTCTCTTTCCTAACCTCCACCTCAGGGGCTCGTGTTCCTATTCATATCACATTTCCCATATTGCATGGTCAGAGAGGTTTCTGGGGCTAGAAATAATCACCATGGGACACAACACCCTTCCCAGACTCAAACTACACTACACTCCTAGGTGTGAACAGAAAGTGCTCCTTGTGTCTCTTTAAACAGGAGACAGAAAAAACTGTATGTGCCAGGAGTAGGTGGGGAACTGGAGTGATTAGACTGGGGTCTCCAGGGCCTCCAAGAATAATAGCTGTGCTCCAAAGCTGCCACTCTCAGAGTCAATTGTACCACTCTTGACTATAAAGTAATGAGAGGAAGCCAATAGAGGGACGATAATCAGAAACGTATCCTGGGAAGAAGAGGGATCCTATCCTTTCCTAAGTCTCATTATTTTATCTAGGATAGGATCTAAAGGAAAGAAAATGCAACAACAAGAATCCACAATCATAAAAGAATGGCCAAGAAAGACTTTGGTCTGCCCAGGTACAACTTGTGCAACCTACCATATGATAAAGAATGGGTTCTCTAAGTCTTGTTGGAGGTGTGGAAATGCTGTGATGGATATGTTGTCTTTCTGTGCAGAATACTATCTCCTCTTTTGACAAATCCACCACAGTTTTATTTTGTGGAACTAACTTCCCTCCCTGTACTCCTTCATCCCCTGAACAACCAATAAATCCATGAGGTTTAGGTGGGGCAGATCCTACCCTTTTGCTCCAGGAATCAGCATGCAGCCCTGGCCAATCAGGGCATTGCATGTCCTTGGCTGTGATAAGTGGTTCAGAGGTGAGTAGGTGGCCCAAGCTGAACCAATCAGAATCAACAAGTGTTATTTCTGGGGCTTTAGCTAGAACTATGGGGCAAGAGGTTCCCTCTGGCAGATTAATGAGGTAATCAGATGTGAGCTTGCAGCCATGGAAGATCCATCCTTGCCAACACTTAAGGAGGGCCTGCCTGAAAATGAAAACATCTCAGACAACGCAACAGAGCCAAGAGACAGAGATGAGTCCCAATGACATTATCTGAGCCCCTAAATCCAGCCATGTCTACAGCTAAGTGTACTCCTGATCTTTTCCGCTTATAAATTAATACATTTTCTTTTTCTATCACTTAAATCAAGAGTGTAGCCAGATGCAAATATCTGCCAGCCACTAGGAAATTAGTAAGGGATGTTTTAAGCATCTATCTTTCTTTCTTTCTTTCTTTCTTTTCTTTCTTTCTTTCTTTCTTTTTCTTCCTTCCTTCCTTTTTCTTTCTTTTTCTTTCTTTCTTTTTCTTTCTTTCTCTTTCTTCTCTCTCTCTCTCCTGCCTCTCTCTCTCTCTCTTTCTTCCTTCCTTCCTTCCTTTCTTTCTCTTTTTTGTTTTTTTTTTTGAGACAGAGTCTTGCTCTGTCACCCAGGCAACCTGCACCTCTGGAGTTCAAGTGATTCTCCTGCCTCAGCCTCCTGAGTAGCTGGGATTATAGGCGCACATCACCACGCCTGGCTAATTTTTGTATTTTTAATAGAGTCGGGGTTTCACCATGATGGCCAGACTGGTCGCAAACTCCTGACCTCAAGTGACCCACCCACCTCAGTCTCCCAAAATGCTGGGATTACAGGCTCTTTTTCTTCTTCTTCTTTTTTTTAATAACTCAGGGTCTCACTCTGTTGCCCAGGCTGGAGTGCAGTGGCACAATCAGCTCATTGCAGCCTCAAACTCTTGGCCTCATGGGATTCCCCAACTCAGCCTCCTGAATAGCTGGAACTACAGGTGTGTGCCTCTATGTTTAGATAATTTTTTAATTTTTTATTTTTTATACGGATGGGGTTTCATTATATTTCCCAGGTTGGTCTCAAACTCCTGTGCTCAAGCAACCCTCCCACCTCAGCCTCCCAAAGTGCTGTGATCACAGGTGTGAGCCCCATGCCCATCTTCTTTCTTTTTCCTTTATTTGGGGGGGAGGTCACTGAAAATTCTGTATACTATATTTTATCTTTCCCCTTTGGAATTCTCTAATAAAATGAAAAATGAACCAGGGAAGGGCATTCCTTGACTTGGGTCAAATGAAAGTCTACATTATCTAAATAATTCACTGAGTTCGATAAGTAATGCAACAAAATCCCAATAGAGACATAGCGGAAAGGTGGAAAAACTTTATGCAAATGTCAGGCAAAGAGAAGAAAATACATATGCCCAAACATTCCTTTTGAACTGTGATTCCCCTCAATCAGCCTGACACTACTCAGCAACACTGTACATCAGAGGGTTCCTGAGCCCACAAGAAGACAGCTCCCCAGGTGACGCTGCTAAGAAGAAACGTCTCCAAACTAGGAGGAGATTTCCTCAGTAACCTTGCTTCTCATACCTCTCCTGATAGCATCCCTGCCACTATTCACAGGATGTGGGCTGTCATGGAGATGGTGGGCGGACTGGAGCATGGACTGGGAAAGAATTGTGAACATTTTCTAATGTGAGGATGATTTCTTGCTGATATGATTTGGCTCTGTGTCCCCATCCAAATCTCATCTCTAATTGTAATCCCCACGTGTTGAGGGAGGGATGTGGTGGGAGGTGATCAAATCATTGGGGTGGTTTCCCTCATGCTGTTTTCATGATAGTGAGGGAGTTCTCATGAGATCAGATGGTTTAAAAGAGGCAGTTTCCCCTGCAAACACTCTCTTTCCTGCTGCCGTGTGAAGCCATGCTTGCTTCTCCTCCACCTTCTACCATGATTGTAAGTTTCCTGAGGCCTCCCCAGCCATGTGGAACCATAAGTCAATTAGCCTTCCTTTCTTTATAAATTACCCAGTCTCAGGTAGTATCTTTACAGAAGTCTGAGAAGGGACTAATACACTTGCTTGACATAAGTTTTATGTTAAAGGTATCCCTTTGAGTGAAGCTTGCAGTTTGGCCACATGCACTTCCTTTTTCTTTGATGCCAGAAGTCACGATGAGGCCCATAACATTTGCTAAAATTCTTTAAGCCAGAGTAGTCTCTGCCCTTCTCCATTTGACTCTTAGGGCCAAGGAGCCCCCTTGACTAAGAAAGGGAGGGTCCCCATATAAATAACTCACAGCAGGCTGGTGAACATCAATATTGCTTAGCTGGTCCAAATCTCTCCTATCCCTCTTGCCCTCTCACTCATCTTTGCTTACTGAAGCGAGGTGCTCTTGGATGACTGACTACCATGGATTGAGTTCCAGTCTCACTATTCCAAAATTGTGCATTAGTTCCTCCCCAAGAGATAGACAATCCTTGGGAGCTCACCTTCCTACAAATAAGGAAGCCATTATACATAAACCTATCATCTATACAGCCACAAATGCAAAAATAATTTTTTCACACAATAGCAACAACAAACTTTACAATAATATAATAATAATAATCCTTGCAACAACAAACTTTTTTTAGCATCTACTTGTGGCAGCACCCACTTAGGCATGGAGAATACAAATATAAACCAAACTTGGTCCTTGCCCTCAAGGAGTTTGTGAAAAAAACTGAGCAAATAGTAAAAGGATGTCACCCAATGAAATCATCAGCTGTGAACAGGATTCCATAGGATGTTTATCTTCCAGTTTGTCCACCTGCCTCTTTTCATGCCTCTGTGTTCCTGGAGTGTTCTGTCATTGTCTGACTCTTCTCTGCCCCCAGCACTGACCCCTCCACACATCCACTCTTTCTTCCATTTGCAGTTTGAATTTGTTCCATTTCCCCCAGGTCCTGAACCAATCTTGACAAAGCCTTCCTTCTTCTGGCTCTGAGCATGGTTGACTTTTTCTGAACTGAAGTCTTCAGCAGCCTCTACCCTTCTCTCCTGCACCCACTCCTTTTCCTCTTAGAATGCAGTCTTAGTCACAGATTCAGACTTAGAACCTGGGTACCCCAGTGCTCACTTCCAGGCTATCTCCCTACATCCCATCTCTTTTCCTGCTACTTTGATCTGAAATCAGGAGCCAAGGATAACTGCTGGATGCTGTGCCATTCCCTGAGTCGCATCCTCCCCAGTGTTTATCTGCAGCACCTCATCCTGCCTCTCTTGGCCTTGCATCATCTAAGGAATAGAGGCACTTCCCTGAGCCCTGCCTAAAGTCCAAGTCAAGAAAGGAATTCCTCTACAGAGACAAATAAGATTGTTCCATGATTAATCCTAGAGGTTCAGGTTTCCTGGCAGTGAGCTAGGGGAATCAGTTTCCATCTTTCTCAAAGGTGGGGCTGCAGCTCACATCCAACTTCCACAAGGCTTCCAGGTGGAAGAAGTTGGCAAAGACTTGTGCAATTTCTGCACAGCCAGCGTCTAAACCTAGATTCCTGTGCCACAGGCTTATTTTTCCCACATCCAAGGCCACATTCATGCTTGCACCATACCAGGGTAAAGGAGAGGGGCAGGGCTCTTCCCTGGAGCACAGGCCCACATTGTGTCTAGCACCTGTGGGGTGCTGAGAGAATGGAGTGGGGTGTTGCATGCTCATCTTGGTGGCTCTTGGCTTATGAGTTTCCCTAACAAAGCCTGCTCCTCACTATGTGATGTGGGTGGATTTGCCCTCACCCACTTGGCCACAGTGTTTTTCATGGAGGGGGTTGTATTGATTCCCTGGGACTGCCATAACCAAGTACAGAGGCGCCTCAACTTATGATGATGTCATGTCTTGATAAGCCTATCATAAGTTGAAACTATCCTAAGTCAAAAATGCATTTATTACACCTGCTGAACATTATACTTTAGCCTAGACTACTTTTGAAATTTTTTTAAACTTTTATTTTAAGTTCAGGGGAACATGTTCTGGTTTGTTATATAGGTAAACTTCAGTCATCAGGGCTTGTAGTAAAGATTATTTCATCACCCAGGTATTAAGCTTAATACCCACTGGTTATTTTCTCCTGATCCTCTCCCTCTTCCCACCCTCCACCCTCCAAAATGCCCTGCTGTGTGTTGTTCCCCTCTGTATGTCCATGTGTTCTCAGCTTTTAGCTCCCGCTTATAAGTGAGAACATGAGGTATTTGGTTTTCTGTTCCTGTGTTAGTTTGCTAAGGATGATGGCCTCCAGCCTACTTTAAACATGCTCATAACACTTATGTCAGCCCACAGTTGGGCAAAATTAGAGCCTATTTTATAATAAAGTGTTGAGTATCCCATGTAATTTATTGAAAACTGCACTAACGGTGAAAAACACAATGGTTGTTTGGGTACTTGAAGTGTGGTTTCTGCTGAATGTGTAAGGCTTTTGAGCCATTATAAAGTCAAAAAATCAGAAATTGAACCACGGTAAGTAGGGATCTGCCTGTACCTACAACTGCATGGCTTTAACAACAGAAACGTATTGTCTCGCAGTTGTGAAGTTTGGACCTTCAAAATCAAGGTGTCAGCAGGTGTATGCTTTCTCCACCGCTCTAGGGGAGAATCCTTCCTGACCTCTGCTAGCTCCTGGTGTATGCCAGTGATCCTTGGTGCTCTTTAGGTCATGGCTGTGTGGCTGCAGACACAGGCCATCTCCTCCCTGTGTGTCCAATCATCGTCTTCCCTCTGTGTATGTCTGCCTCTGTGTCCAAATCTCCCCTTATTATAAGGATAGCAGTCATATTGGGTGAGGGCCCACCCTGATGACCTCATTTTAGCTTGATTACCTCTGCAAAGATCCTATTTCCAAATAAGTTTACACTCTGAAGTACTGGTGGCTAAGATTTCAACATATCTTTTTGGGGGGACAAAATTCAAGCCATAACAGAGTCTTCCTGGCAAGACCCACCTGCTTCCAAATGGCCTATCTAGTATTATCAGACCTGTCTCTATGACCACCTGCAGAGCCCAAACTTTATGTGAGATGCCCCAGAGCACATGCTCAGGCCCACAGAGCCTGCCCTGCTCTGGGACACTTAGTGCCTGGGATACTTAGCCAACCCATTGTCAATCTTCACAATCTGTCTAGATTCCAGCTGGGTATTTGTCTAATGTACTATTGCTAGACATAGTGAGATTGTAGGGTCAAAACTGCTGAATAAGCCCTGGAACCTTCTAATAAACTGTCCAATATTCTCAGCATATGCTGAATGTCATAAGTCACTAAGGTCTCAAAAGCAGGAAATACAAAGAAATCATGCAGAGCTATCGTGTACGTGAAATTTACTTAAATGACCTATTTTGATGAGTAGGATCCCTCCCAGACACTTGACACGATAGTAGGTCATTAAGATGATGACAAAAACGGCGGGATTAGTTAGTGACTTATCAAATACTTTTCAAATGCATGTAACTTCCTGGAGTTTGCTGGGGACATCCAGAGTCTCGTTCCCATACTGTGAGAAGTATCATGACATTAATACAATTTCAAAGGTTTCGTGGGTCTCACTCTGGTCTCTACTCTTCTGTGTTTAACCCAGGAGTTCAAAGGATGCAGCCACAGCTGCATTTTGTCACATTCCAAGTAGATAGTTCCCTCTTGCATTCTGTTTGTTTGTTTGAGACAGAGTCTCTCACTGTCACCTGGGCTGGAGTGCAATGGCGCCATCTGGGCTCACTGAAACCTCCACCTCCCAGGTTCATGCCATTGTCCTCCCTCAACTTCCTGAGTAGCTGGGATTACAGGCATGCACCACCACACCCAGCTAATTTTTTGTATTTTTAGTAGAGACGGGGTTTCACTATGTTGGCCAGACTGGTCTCCAACTCCTGATCTCGTGATCCACCCACTTTGGCCTTCCAAAGTGCTGGGATTACAGGTGTGAGCCACCATGCTCAGCCCCCTCTTTGCATTCTAGATGCTCCTCCAATTCCTAAGTCAATGGAACCCTTCCTGCCACTACCCTAGCACCTTACACTGTCTTTATCCAGCTGCAATAGGACTGGTAAAAACCCAACAGCTGCAAGTCTAGGAGACAAGCATGCAAGAGACATAAGCCATTCTAGCTGGGTAAGGAGTCTAAAACCAGGATGGCTCTGAAATAGTTCAATCCTCAATTGACAATCTTTGTCAAGACTCCGTCTCTACAAAAAATGTTTAAAATTAGCTAGGCACAGTGGCATGCCTGTAGTCCTGCCCACTCAGGAGCCTAAGGCAGGAGGGTTGCTTGAGCCCAGGAGTTCGAGGCTGCAGTGAGTGAGCTATGATTATGCCAGTGCACTCTAGCCTGGGCAAAAAAGTGAGGCCTCTGAAATAAATAAATAAATAAATAGCCACTCACCCTCCTTCGTTGCATGTTGAATTCTTCCAGAGAGGGCGTGGCCTCTGGTGTCTGCTCCTACCTCTAGGTCCCAGTGAACAGAAAGCAGCCTCAGCATCCCAACGCCTCTCTCCCCAGATCACATCGCTTCTGTTTTGTCTTCCTCCTTTCTGTCATTTCTCACACTGGCAAGCTGTGGCTCAGTAACATCGCTGTCTGGAGCTAGGGTTAACGTAAAAGCACTTTAAGATGGTGGTTCTCAAACTTTGCATGCAGGTAAATCACCAGAGAGCTTGTTAAGCTGCAACCCCAGCTCCTGAGATTCTGATTCAGAAGGTGGAGCCCATGAATCTGCATTTCTTTAATTTTTTTTTATTTCAATAGTTCTTGAGGTACAGGTGAGTTTTGGTTACACGGACGAATTCTTTAGTGGTGATTTCTGAGATTTTAGGGTACCTGTCACCTGAGCAGTGCACATTGAACCCAATATGTAGTCTTTTATCCCTAATCCCCCTCCAAACCTTCCTCCCCCAAAGTCCCCAAATTCCACTATATCATTCTTATGCCTTTGCATTCTCATAACTTAGCTCCCACTTATAAGTGAGAACAGATAATATTTGGTTTTCCATTTCTGAGTTGCTTCACTCAGAATAATGACCTCCAGCTCCATCCAAGTTGCTGCAGAAGGCATTATTTTGTTCCTTTTAATGATTGAGTAGTATTCCATGCTGTCTATATGCCATCTTTTCTTTATCCACTTGTTAGTTGATGGGAACTTAAGTTGGTTCCACATCTTTGCAATTGTGAATTGTACTGCTATAAGCACGTGTGTGCATGTCTTTTTTAGAAGATGACTTCTTTTCCTTTGAGTAGATACCCAGTAGTGTGACTGCTGGATCAAATGGTAGTTCTACTTTTAGTTCTTTAAGGAATCTCCATACCATTTTCCACAATAGTTATACTAATTTACATACCCACTAGCAGTGTAAAAGTGTTCCCTTTTTACCACATCCACACCAGCATCTACTGGTTGTTTTTTTTTGTTTTTTTTTTTCACTTTTTAAATTATGGCCAATGAATTCGCATTTCTAACCAGCTTCCACCTGATGCTGACGCTGCAGGATCTGCAGACCCCACTTGGAAGTTGCACTGTCTTACGCTATCCTAGATTGAAAAGCTGACTTCTTGTAAGCTGAGCTCTGGAGTTGTACTAAGATAATAAACGTAACAGCGAATCTTTATTGAGTTTTACTACGCGCTAGTCACTGCCAAATGCTTCCTAGGCACTGTCTTACTTAATCTTAACATAATGCTCTGACGGAGGAACAATTATTAGTCCCAATTATTCTCAGAGAGAATAAGTAATTTGCCAAATGTTACACAGTTTTGGCAGCCCTGGGGTTCCAACACAAGCTGTCCTTTTTCAAGCCTGTGATCTCAGCCAGTGCTGCTCTCCGCCGCCCACACAGATGGGACTTGCCCAGAATGCAGCACCTTGAGAGTTAGGCTAGCCCCACCAAGCATCCCTGAGACCTCTCATGATAGAAAATGCAACATTTTCTGCAACAATGGTTCTCAGCCATTTCCTTCCATTGATACACACCAGATGGAACTCACAGTATTCCTCCATTGACACAACACAATTTCTACTTTGCCCATGGGTGAAATGTAAAAGAAACTTGAAGCAACTGTAAATCGCAACTCACAAGCAGTACAGTAATTCCCAACTATCACAGGTAAGAAAACAATGGAACAGTAACAATCGATCACTAGGAGCTATTATCAAGACAAGATCATCTGCAGGTATATGTAATTCTTAATACACTAACTGTGATGCAACGGAGTGAGTGCAAATAATTATGAACACTATCTTTCTTTTCTCTATTTTTTTTTTTTTTTTTTTTGAGACAGAGTCTCACTCTGTGGCCCAGGTTGGAGTGCAGTAGCACAATCATGACTCACTGCAGCCTCAACTTCCCTGAGCTCAGGTGATCCTCCCACCTCAGCCTCCCAAGTAGCTGGGATTAAAGTCATGTGCTACCATGCCCAGCTAATTTTTATAATTTTTGTAGAGACAGCAGTCTCAACCGTTTCCCAGACTGGCCTCAAACTCCTGGGCTCAAATGATCTGCCCACCTCAGCAAGTTACTGTTTAATCCCAAAGTGCTGGGATTACAGACAAGCATGAGCCACTGTGCCCAGCCAAATGTAATCTTAAACCTGTTCTAATTTGGGGAATTGGAAAGTAAATCAGTTGAAGACCTCATCTCTCTCCACCTGGTTGACATCTGTGTTTCTGCATACCTGGCATCCATTCTACCTCCCAGTTTGCCTGAGAAATAAGTTCTCCCTCCTTCTAATGTGTTTTTGGAAGAGCTGACTCCAGTCCTGGTGCTAGAAAGCAGCACTCAACCCATACTTAGTTAATCAAACCATGACATATCCCTAGCCAGACTATTGCTTCCAGGTTGGGAACCTGAAGTCTTCATCAGAGCCAGTCAGGCTCTGTTTGGAGACTCTTGTCAGAAGTGCTGAGAAATGAAAACCTTTCCTGTCTCTTGCTCTTCTAGCTGGGAGGATGTGGCCCAGAACTACTGAGATATACACAGAGAGATTGGGTGGCCACATAATGTATCCTCCAAATCAGGACACTCTTGAAAGCAAAACGGAAACTAGTAATAATTATGCTGGACAGCAGACAAAAATTGGAACTGTCTCAGGCAAAGTGGAGCAACTGGTAGTCCTACCCATGAGATTTGCTGACATCAAGTAAGTCAGAGTTCAAAAACAGAAACTTTATTTGCAACAGCCAAAAGGTGGAATCAACTCAGGTGTCCATCAGTGGATGGACGGATAAACAAAATATGGTCTACCTCTACTCCTACAATGGAACATTATTCAGCCTGAAAAAGGAAGGGAATTCTGACACATGCTACAATGTGGATGAACCTTCAGGATCTTATGCTACATGAAAGAAGCCGGTCACAAAAGGACAAATACTGGATGATTTCACTTAGATGAGGTACCTAGAGTAGTCACACTCATAAAGACAGAAAATAGAATGGTGGTTGCCAGGGGCTGGAGGAAGGGGGAATAGAGAGTTACTATTTAATAGGCATAAAGTCTCCGTTTGGGAAGATTAAAAAGTTCTCAAGATGGATGGTGGCGATGGTTGCACAACAATGTGAATGTACTTAATGCCACTGAACTGTGCACTTAAAAATAGTTAAAATTGTAAATTTTGTTATGTGTGTTTCACCACAATTAAAAATGTTAAAGATAGTAAAAAGATTAAAATATGTTTTTCCTAATAAATATACAAGTTTTAAAAAATAAATAGAAATTGGGTTCTGATGATAGTTTTTAAAATCAGCTATTTTGAAACAATGTTAGAGTTACAGAACAGTTGCAAAGAAAACACACAGAGTTCCCTGACACCCCTCACCCAGTTTTCACTACTGTGAATATCTTATATTACCATAGCACATTTGTTGAAACTAAGACATCAACATTGGTGCATTGTGATTAATGAAACCCACACTTTCTTCAAATTTCACTCACTTTTCCACTGATGAAATTTTCCATTATGGGAGCCAACCCCAAAGACCACATTGCATTTAGTTGTCACATCTTACCCTAACAGTTTCTCAGACTTTTCTTGTTTTGTAAGGCATTGAGAATTTTATAGAGTCCTAATCAGGTAGTAAGTGAACTTTCCCTCAATTTGGATTTGTCTGATGTTTTTCTCATGATTAAAACTGGAGTTATTGGCATAGAGAACACTATAGAAGTGAAGTGCCCTCCTCATCACATGATAGCAGGGGTTGCATGTTATCAAAATGATTTATCACTAGTTATGTTAACCTTCATCACCTGGCCAATGTTGGCCAGGTTTCTCAACTATAAAGTTTCTGATGCGTGCTGCATCCCATGCTGCACAAGGGTTCAAAGACCTAAGAGGGGACAGTGGGGGACAAAGAAAGACACAAACATAGAGAAAGCTGGGCCAGGTGGTCTGGGAGGGTGAGGATGTCAGTCTCTCTGGCCCTGACCTGTCTCCGTGTACTTTATTTTATAGGTTCACAAAGCACATAGCCGAGGGAGGGTGCAGTTACTTAGAATGGCCTGTGGTTATTATTCTCATACTTCAGTTCACATACTTCAGTTAAGAAACTATCTTGCAGCAAGGTCAGTGAAAGCTGGTTATCTCTCTGCACTTGTCTGCTCTACTCCAAGACATACACATCCTCCTATTACGGTTTCATTCCTCTGGAGTTCACCCAAAGTTCACAGCAGCCTTGCTCCTGATCACCCCAGAGGGGGTGGGCTACTCTGGCTCTTGTTTTTCCCCTTCCCATACTTCATTCTTTGGAAGGAAGTCCCTAGATCCAGCCCATGCTCAAGGGAGAGATGGGTAATTAAACTCCACATTTTGGTTAATGACAGTTTTGAGCCCCTGGATCCACCTATACCTGAAGCCAAGTACTTCCAGCCTTCTCACTTACATGAGTCAGTATGTTCTTTTATTTTAATGAGTTTTTGTACTTGCAAATGAAAGACTCCTAACTCTTCTTTCCTTCCAGTCCATCTTCCACACTGAAGCCACATTATTTCTTAAGTGAATATATAACAAGTTCTTGGAACTACCCCTAGGTCATAGCCTATTTGTACAGTCTGCATGATGAACATCCTTTGAGCTCTCTAACTTATGTAGCCCTGAGGCTTCAACACCATCTCTCTCTCTGGGATAATATATTCTGTTGACCCAACCCTGTCAGGAAAGTAGTCTATTTAGACTTGCTGTTTTACCACACTTGAAGAACTTAAACATCCAGAAGTATTTATAGACATGATCTCTATCAAGGGAGAAAAGGGGACACTTTGTCAATCTCAGTGACCCAAATTTGAGGTTAATGATCTTGCTGGGCCATTAAGTTCAGTCTTGCAAGTCTGTGCATTTCACTGTAATGAGAGGAGTCCTGAAATACTGGAACATCCAGTTCCTTGATTCGTCCATCCATCCATCCATTCATTCAGTGAATATTCACTGAGTTTCTGTTGTGTCAGGGACTATGCCAGGCTCAGCGAAAGCAATAGTGAAGAAAACAAAGTCACCACCCTCGTGGATCTCATTGCTAGTAGGTAAACAGATGATAAAGAAGTAAACAAGAAAATAAACTAGACAGTTTCAGGTAATAAATACCACGAGGAAAACAACACAGAGAAGTGATAAGACAGTAAGTGATGAGGGAGGCAAGAAGACGGTTTTACATGGGATTTCAAGGGAAGATGTTTCTAAAAAGCAAAAGGAGAAAAAGAACCAATTATGACAAACACGAGGGGAAGGTCTTTCCAAGCATATGGAACTGCAATGCAAAAGCCAGAAGGCAAGAAACAGCTTGGTATGCTCAGGAAATAAGCAAGAAGTCAGTGAGGGAACACAGTAAGTAGGGAGAAGAGAAGTGAAAGATTATGGTGAAGACGTAAGCAAGGGTCAGATCATGTAGGACCTTTGTAGCCATGGAAACGAGTAGTTGCAAGAAAGGGAGTGACATGATCCAATTTATGTTTCTTAAAGACCTCTCTGGCTGCTCAGTAGAAAATGAATTGTGAGGTGTCAGAATGAAAACAAGGAAGATCAGCTAGCTGCCTCTGCAGTCCAGGCAAGAGATGATGGGGACTAGATCCAGAGTGGTAGTTATAGACTAGAAAAGAAGTAGGCAGATTTTAGATTCATTTTGGATAAAAGAGCTCCATTCTCACATTGCTATAAAGAACTATCTGAGACTGGGTAATTTATAAAGAAAAGAGATTTAATTGACTCACAGTTTTGCATGGCTGGGGAGGTCTCAGGAAACTTACACTCATGGCAGAAGGACAAAGGGGAAGCAAGCACATCTTCATGTTGGTGGCAGGAGAGAGAGAATGAAGGGAGAAGTACTGCACACTTTTCAACAACCAGATCTCATGAGAACTGTATCAAGAGACAGCACTTGGGGGATAGTGTTAAATCATTAGAAACCACCCCTATGACTGAGTCACCTCCCACAAGGTCCCACCTCCAACACCTGGGATCACAATTCAACATGAGATTTGGGTGGAGACACAGAGCCAAACCATATCAGACTTGTTGGTAAATTAGAAGTGAAGAAAGAATTAAGACTGAGTCAGGTTTTGGCTTTGATGATGGCATCATTACCTGCATTGAATGGACTGAGGGGTGCAGAGCTTCCTTTTGGGTATACCTACGACATCTGTAAGTGAATAAGGAAGCCAGGGCATCTATGCTGCAAGGTAGAGGTCAGGGGAGGAAGAGACAAAAGAGATTTGAGAAGAGACAAAAATATATGAAATAATAATCTCAGAGAGTAGAAAAGCAAATGTAACCAGATGAATGTGTTAAGGTTTCTGGGGAGCATTATATGTCCATTTGAAATTTGTGACCATGAAGTGAAAGTGAAGCAAGGCTTCACCAGCAAGGCTTCACACACTGGAAAATACAGATGTGTGATTTTATGCTGTAATATTCAATTGCATGGGTACAGATCAACGGTTTGGTCCAACCTATAATGAGTTTTTTTCTAGATGAAAAAATAAAGACTGGAGGACACTTGGAATACTATGATGATAGTAACGAGATATGAAATCTACATTGGATAAGAAAGAATAGAAGGACATTGCACAGGATAGATGAAACCTAATTAAATCAATAGACTACAGCTTCTCTGCCCAATATGGTAGCCGCTAGCTAGACTGAACACTTGACATGTGTCTGGTCTGGACTGAGATATGCTGGAAGTATAAAGTACACGGATTTCAAAGACATAGTATAAAAAGAGTAAAATGTAAAGTATCTTGTGAATAATTTAATATTGATTATATATTGACAATATTTTGGATCTATTAGGTTAAAAAAATTATTAACTTAATTTTAACTGCTTATTTTACATTTCTTAATGCGTCTATTAGAAAATTTTAAATGACACGTGTGGCTTGCATTATATCTTTGGATAAGGCTGAACTAAAGGTCTTACTGGGTTGAGGAAATGTTTAGGGTGAAGACAGACGGAGACTGGTCAGAGAGTGGAAAACTAGAAATCCAGATTTTAGAGGGTGTACAGTCACCACCAACGGCGAGGTCCAGGATGTGGCTACAGAAAAAGTGGGCTGGTCGGGGAAAGATTATGGCTGGGTGGGAAGGCCTGAGGATGGAGACATCAAAGAGTTACATGAGTTATCTGTGTAAATGTTGAAATCATCAAGAATGATGAGCAAAATGGAATGGGAAGAAAGATAGTGATGAGGTAGGCATCAGAGTCTTTAACAATTGAGGCGCTGATAGATGACCACTTTAAGGAGGAGTAACTGATGCCAAGAACCACTCTGAGGAGGAGCAGCTGATGCTACAGCTGTTCTGTCCAATATGGCAGCCATTGGACCACTTTGAGGAGGATCAGCTGATACTATAGCTATTCCGTCCAATATGGCAGCCAGTGGCCATTGAGCACTTGAGATGCAGCTGGTCTGAATTGAGATGAAACTGAGGACTTCACTTGAAAGGGTCTAGGATTTTATTTTTTAGGTAAAATGGGAAGAAATGTCTTGAAAGTGGCAAAGGGGAGGCCTGAGGTACACAAGATGAGGAGAGAAGCAACCTACACTTGGGAAGGCTGACCTTAAGCCAGTAAGAAGGATAGGGGACTATTAGGTTTAAGCTAAGACAAGAAATGAAAGAAAATGTTTGGAGAAGACATTAGGAATGTAAGGATGTTTCCTGGTTACAGATTTTGAATTCCGGTGGTGATGGAGGAAATAACTGGGGCGGCAAGAAGGGGGAGGCAAGAGGAGTGGAACAATCAGAGATATAGACAGCACCATGGGTCTAAGGTTCTGAGTGATGACAGAGGCCCTAGGAGACTTCCATCCATGTGGCACGAGGCCGTTAGTCCTGATGTTCTCCTAGAAGCAGGTGGGTAATCAGCTAAAGCCATAGCCCTGAATATTTAGGCTGATGGTTCAGAAGTAAAGTGACAGTCTCCAGGCATCTGCCATCGTCATTGATTCTGAGGGATGTTTTAAAGCAACAGTAATTAGTAATGATAAAGAAAGAATAATTATTGTGATGAGAAGTACCAGGAATAATTAGAACTTGCAAAGATGTGGCTGTTGTGGAAAAGAGTTAGAAAAGGCTTCTCATTAAACCAGATCAATGTGGAAGGATATTGGAAACAATGAGTGAGAATGTCTGTGAATGCATGTCAGAAAAATGCTGCTGACGGAGAATCTAAGAATGCTTACCCAGGAAAATTTGCTTACGTAGAGATTTATTTCCTTTTTGGTACTATTTTAGTGATATGTGTAGATTAGTTTATGCACAGAAAAGAATCTGTAGGAATCTACCCTAGTTAACTAGCTAACCGAGGCCACCAATAGGAATTAAGTTAAAAGGGGATGGTCACTCTTGTCACTTTGTATTTGTGATGTTAACATTTTTATAACAAATTCATATTACTTTTGTAAATAGAAAATATACACCTGTAAATTTTGAAACTATACATTTTTGAAACAGCAAATATACATATACCGTATAAAACTTGAGATTATATGTAAATGTAAATCCTTTCAAAAGAATTTGAAATTTGTGATAAATACAGGGGTTGGCAAACATTTTCTATGAAGACCCAGACAGTAAATATTCTAGGTTTTAAAGGCCACACAGTCTCCATTGAAACTATTCAACCCTGCCACTGTGGCATGAAAACAGCCATAAATAAATGATTAAATATGTATTATTACAGATGTACATAAACTATTTGTGTGTATATATATGTATACAATTATAAATATGTTATGTAAACTAATGAGCATGACTATGTTCCGATAAAAGTTTTTTTTTTTTTTACAGAAAGAGGCAGCGAGCCCAGATTTGGCTGATAAACCATAGTTTGCCAACCCCTGAAATAATTTAATAAACATATAGAATGAACTAGTAACAAAATGAAGGGAAGTAAAAAGACAAAAGGCTTAGGCATTTTTCATGTATGCTGGATAAGAGTAGTTTAATAGAATTCCAGGTGCAATTTGCACCATAAGTTAAAATTTGTAAACAGAAAAAAGTAAAAAGCAAGGTAGAGGCAATGGAACAATTATTTCGCACAACCTAGACTGACAGATGCTACTGACATTACCCATAAACTTACCTTGGAGCTACTCTGAGGCCTAGGCCAAGAGGGAAACATGAAAACTTTCAAAACTTCCATGAGAGGATGAAAGGAAATACCCCAATTCAGCAGTAAAAAGGCTTTTATTATTTTTTGAGCTGCAAGACAATATTGTTTTTCTTTCGGTCTTTATTTAGGGTAGAGTGACAAACTCATCTCCCTTTTCCTGGGACAGTCTCTTATCCTGGGAAACCACTCCATCTCATGTTTGGGTTTTGTTTGTTTATTTGTTGTTGTTGCTGTTGTTTGAGACAGAGTCTCTCTCTGTTGCCCAGGCTGGAGTGTAGTGGTGCAATCTCGGCCCACTGCAACTCACTGCCTTCTGGTCTCAAGTGATTCTCCCACCTCAGCCTCCCAAGTAGCTGGGACTACAGGCACATGCCACCATGCTCAGCTAGTTTTTTAATTTTCTGTAGAGAGGAGATCTCACTATATTGCCCAGGCTGGTTTCAAACTCCTAGGCTCAAGCGATCCTCCTGCCTTGACCTCCCAAAGTGTTGGGATTACAAGTGTGAGCCAACATGCTTGACTCCATCTCAGCTTTAAAACTGTAAATGCTGCATCGCAAGAACTCCCTCAGTCATGAGAAAATTGGTATGGTTGGCCACCCTAACTAATTAAGGGTCATTGAGCAATGCAAAGGATGAATTCTTTAATAATAGTGATTACAAAATGTACAAAGTTATTTTACATATGTCCATTTCTTACACTAACAAAAAATAATGGCCAATGCATCATGCGTTCAACCCTCAAATATTTATAGAGTGCCTACAAAAAAAATAAAATATTTTTTTTCTGTCCAGAGTCAGATAGTAAGTGGTAGGAAGTGGAATAGAAGCCTGTACAGTTGCCTGAGTCGATGAGACCATGTGAAGGATGATGAAGAAAAAATACCAGATTCAGGAGGAACAATCAATTAAATTGAACTGTGAGCCTCTAACACGCACGGCAGAAAGGGCAATGGGATTGTTGTCATCATCACAACGAAAGGGGAACTCTCAAGGAGCAGACACAAGATTCCCTCTGCTGAAATCTAAAAGGTGTCTCTGAAGAACTTCTAAATTGGGAGCCCTGAGATGCAGAGGCCACCTTCATGCTCAGAATTTTTCTTGGTTCAAGCTGGAGCTGGAGCATCCAAAACACAATTGAACAAGGGCAATCTGGAAAGCCACAAATGACCATGGGCCATAAACTACTTCACATCCATCACCCCTTACATTTTTTAAAGGTCTTTACATTTTTAAAAATAACTTAAATTTTAAATTACTCAGCTTTTTAAAATCTGGGATGTTTCAGAAGGTAATCTGAATTTTGTTAAAAGCCAGACAACCTGACAATTTTTCCCCCCTGGCATAATCAGCTAGACTAAGTACTGGCGACCCCCTTAGAGAGGTATCCACGCTCCTGTTCAGTTCCTGATTAATCCCTGATACTGAGGTCCTGGGCCATTATTTGCCATTTGCCAACACACTTGCCAAGTTCTTTTGTTTACACACAGCCTGTTTCACGTATTTATGTTACGTTCCAGCCCTACTAAGCATGTCTACTCAAGTTAGTAACCCCTGGGCTGAGCGAATGAGCTAAGACATGGCATTTCCTGGTAATCCATGGGACCTGAGGAGAATCCAGGATTCTTGGAGGACTTGGAGCTCTGTAGACAAGATTATAATGGTTAAACCATTATAGAGCTTAAATCTCTAACTTCGCCCGGGAGATGGTGAGTTTCCCATTCCCCGCAGAAGCTGTCCTTCAACCTAAGTCAAGCCCTGCTCACTTTCTCCTTTCTGACATTCTTGCCTCATGGAACCCTCTGCTTCTGCTTGGGAAACACTCATTACCCTTAATATGGGCTACCCCACCAGACTGTCAGCTCCGTGAGGGCGTGGACTATCCCTGTTCTGTTCCCTGCCAGATCCTGAGCAACTGGTGATAGAAGTTCTTAACAAACACGGCTGGATGAGTAAATAAAAGGTCTGTCCTTCATCCAAGACTAATTCATCTTCCTGGCTCTTACTCCTACCCCCACCAAGCACCCTTGAACACCTTGTCACAGTGAGGTTCTTCTCCTAAATCCAACATCAAGAGATCACCTTCCCTTCCCATTGAGAAAAAGGTGAAGGTTAAACATTCTAAGATAAAAGGGGCTGTGGATGTGGTAGGCAGAATTCCAACAGGACCCACAAGATTTCCCACCCTAATCCCCAGGACTGTGGACATTACGCAATATCACACTCAGGATCATGTTGCTTTACCCAGCAAAAAGAATTTTGCAATTGTAATTAAGGTCACTTATCAGTTGACTTTGAGTAAATCAAAAGGAAGGTTATTCATGGGCCTGATATGATCACATCAGACATTTCAGAGCTGAGAGTTTTCTCAAGCTGACAGCAGAAGGGTAAGTCAGAGAGATTCAAAGGATGAGAAAGATTGAAGGTGCCAAGGCTTGGTATTTAGAGGGGGGCATGTGTAAGGACCAGGGAATGCCATCTATGAGATAAGGGTGACTCCAGCCCACAGCCAGCAAGGAAACTGGGACCTCAGCCCTATAGTCACAAGTTACTGAATTTTCTGCCAATAATAAGAATGAGCTTGGCTGGGCATGTTGGTTCACACTATAATCCCATCTACTCAGGAAGCTGAGACAGGAGGATCACTTGACTCCAGGAATCCCTGACCAGCCTGGGCAACACAGTGAGACTCCATCTTCACAAAAAAATTTTAAAAATTAGCCAGGCATGGTGGTGCATGCCTGTAGTCCCAGACATTTGGAAGGCTGAGGTGGGAGGACTGATTGAACCCAGAAGTTTAAGGCTGCAGTGAGCTCTGATCATGCCACTGCACTCCAGCCTGGGCAACAGATGGAGACTGGGTCTCCTAAAAAAAAAATTAAGGGATAAACTTGGAAGTATATTCTTCCTCTGAGCCTCCAGATAGGAGCCTAGCCTGGCTGACACCTTGATTTCAGCCTTGTGAGACCCTAAGGAGAGAATCCAGCCATACCTACACCAACTTCTGAGTGACAGAACTTGGAGACGCTAAGGGAGTCCCACTAAGTTTGTGGTAACTTGTTACACTGCAATAGAAAACTAATAGTACAACTTACCATCACCAGGTTTTGTTTAATAGATAAAGAGATTTGGGATGATCAGGAGGTGAGAAACTGCCCACCTCTGGAGGACAAAGATGAGATGACACAAGCCAGGGCATGTTTGCTCCAGAATTGCTGCCCATCTGTTGTGGATCCCAGATCCCCAAAGGTGACCGAGTATTCCCTTATAAGCCCTTCCATACAAGACAGGCTGGGAACCAATGCGTAGCCAAGCCTGGGAGGAGAAGACACTGATATAGTTTGTATGTTTGTCCTCACCCAACTCTTACGTTGAAATATAATTCCCAGTATTGGAGACAGGGCCTGGTGGGAGGTGAGTGGATCATGGGGTGGATTTCTAGTGAATGGTTTAGCACCATCTGCTGGTGATGTCCTTGGCATAGTGAGTGCATTCTCGCAAGATCTGGCTGTGCAAAAGTGCAGCGTTCACCCAACTCTTTCTCTCTTGCTCCTGCTTTTGCCATGTGACATCCCTGCTCCCTACTTGCCTTCTGCCATGATTGGAAGCTTCCCGAAGCCCCCTAAGAAGCAGATGCTGCTATGCTTCCTGTACAGCCCGCAGAACCATGAGCCAATTAAATCTCTTTTTTAAATAAATTACTCAGTCTCGGGTTTTTTTATTGGTGTTTTGCTTTGGCTCTTGTTGCCCAGGCGGGAGTGCAAGGATGCAGTCTCAGCTCACTACAACCTCTGCCTCCGGGGTTCAAGCAATTCTCCCACCTCAGCCTCACAAGTAGCTGGGATTACAACTGCCCACCACCACGCCCAGCTAATTTTTTTGTATTTTTAGTAGAGACAGGGTTTCACCATGTTAGCCAGGCTGGTCTTGAACTGCTGACCTCAGGTGATCCACTTGCCTCAGCCTCTCAAAGTGCTAGGATTACAGGTGTGAGCCACTGTGCCCAACCTCAGGTATTTCTTCACAGTAATGCAAGAACAGCCTAATACAGACACAGAAGCAAACATGTTACAGGACAGGGATACAGGCTAAGGGAGCCACTGAGGTCTGGGACAAGTCAGAGAGGGCCCTGGGTTTCTGTAGTGCCCCAGGAGCTTCCCTGACTCCCAGGTGCTCTGAAGTGCTTGGCACACCACAAGAGTTATGTAACCTGAATGTCCCTGGGCCTCAGGGCACAAAACGAGGTCACACAAGCATTTATACTCATAATTTACTTGTTCAGATCCCTTCTTCTTCACTGTATTAGTCAGGGCAGTGGATGAGTTGCTGGAACAGAGAGACTCAAATACCTAACAGTTCAAGCAGAATAAAAGTTTGTTTTTCTCTCATGTAACATCCCATAGACAGATGGTGGTCCTGAGCAGGGAGGCAGCTCTGATCCACAGTGTCACTCAGGGTCCCAGGTTCCTTCTGCCATGCTCCTCCATCTGCCCCTGAGGTGTTCTTGTCAGAGCTCGGCACCACCACCAACTCCACTTCCAGACCCCAGCGATGGGGAATGAAGAAATAGAGGCCAAGCAATTTCCTTTTAAGTAAGTGACTCATCACTTCCACTCACATTCCATTGACAAGAGCATGGCTGCCCTAGCTGCAAGGGAGGCTGGGAAATGTACTTTCCATTGGACAGCCTGTGGAATCCTAAAAGGGACGAGTAAATTTCAGGGGGCAGAAAAGAGTCTTTCCCACAGCACCACCCAAATTTTGCTGAAAGTCTTTGGGAGGCATTTCACAGGTGTTTGAAGACCACCAATTAGGACCGCATCCCCTGTGACCAGCCCTGTCTGCTGTCAGCACTGTGGTAAACAGTAGAGACAGCACTGCCATGGCCAGGGGTCTGTCCCCTTTGGCTACCAGGGGTGTGTGACCTTCTAAGCCGGAGAGCAGAGCCAGAAGCAAGGATTTGGGTGCTGATAGCTGAATTAAGAAGTGATCCCAAGAAATAAAAGTAAGAAAGCAGGGAGAGCAAAGGGAAAAGGAAAAAACCATTAAATTGTGTACTATTGGCCTGATTATCACTGTGGACAACTAAGGCTCAATTCTACTATGAACACTGAGGAACTGTCCCTCTGATGGACAGGAGGCTGGGACATTTATCCACTGACTCTCATGTTCCATTGCTTGAGGACTCTGCCTGGGGGCATTAGCTCCCCTACCTGCCTGAGGGCAGAAAAGTAGGAAGAGAAGTTAGGCACTGGAGGTGGGACACTGTCAGCATACAGGAGGGCTGTCCACCAGGGCTGCTGCTGAAATCTGACAAGGGCCGAGGGGACGTGGCAAGAAGCACCAAAAGCATCACACAGAAATGTAGCCAAAGTCACTGGAAATGGGAAGAATGTGCTTCTGTCCCTCACACTCACAACCTGCAAATCCATGAGGCAGGGGACATGCCATGCTCTTTTCTCTGAGCATGGAAATGAACCCTTAAAATATCTTCATTACAGTCCCTTTGCCCTCATGCAACTCATCCATGCAAACAGTGCCTGGGGATGTCCACTCTGAGCTGAAGCAGAGCCCTGCCCACCCACAAAAGTTATCCATTAATTAACATGTCTGTCTTCTGGAGATACTGTGAATCAATCAAGTAGAACTGCTTGGCTCTCAATAAATAACAGCTGCTATTATTATTATTATTATTATCTAGAGGGTTTATAAACAATGCCTGGTTCCCAGGAAGCAGGTTGTGTGTAATGTAAAAGCTAACATATTTTGGGTTGAGATTCACTGTTCTTAAATGATGGAGCCAGGATTTCAACACAGGCAACAAGATCCCCAGTCTGTGGCCTAAGCCACCGTGGCCCACAACCTCTCCAGGGGAAATCACTGATGGCATTTATGAAATCATAATGTGATTGTGACTATAACACATGAGCCACCTCAGGAAGTACCCAGGAAGAATGCTCAGGGGTCATAAGGGAGGCCACAGGAATTCGCAACCAAAGCAAGCTTTCCGGGGCCGCCTCATTCCGTCCCCCCGCCACCGAGCAAGGCCAGACACTCAGCACTGAAGAGGCTATCTCAGCAGTTATCATCGCCGAGTCCTTCAATTGCTCCCAACAGATGGAAAGGGGTAGGAGGCAGGAATGAAGCTGGGGCCTCATAGAACACTGAATAACAGTGCAGGAGAGTTACAGCCATGGCAGACACAATTTCAGCTTGGTTAGCTTTTTAGGACACTGCAAAGAAATTGCATGCAGAGGGGGCAGGTGTGGAGAGCAGCGGATGGGCCTGGAAAGCTGCCATGCCACCTGCGATGTGAGAGAGCAAAGAAGGAAGCTCATTAACCGTCCCTGGATCATTAACTCAGGGTCCCCAGGGGCACAGTCACTGAGTTTGGACTTTGCATTTTGTTGGTCTCTTTTCCAGGTCCTCTGGGGATTCCAGTCTGGGACGGGGCTCTCAACTCAGGAAGAAGCTGGCAAAAGCAACCACCCCAGACAGAGGAGCCTGGTAATCATTGTTTGGACAAAAATGACAATGGCTGCTGCTTGCTGAATGCATTCTTTGCTCAGGTAGGGAAACAGCTCAGAGAGGTTAATTAACTTGCACAGGGTACTCAGTTGAAAGGGACAGAGCCAGAGATCCAAGGAAGTCCATCTGCATCCCAAATCCATATTCATATTCTTTCCCTTTTTCTATTTTTTAGAGACAAGGTCTCTGTCACCCAGGCTGGAGTGCAGTGGCACAATTAAACTTCACTGCAGCTTTGAACTCCTGGGCTCATGTAATCCTCCTTCCTCAACCTCCCAAGTATCTGAGACTACAGGTGTGTGCCACTGAGTCCAGCTAATTTTTTTTATTGTTTGTAGAGACAGGGTCTCACTATGTTGCCCAGTTTGGTCTTGAACTTCTGGGTTCAAGCAATCTTCTCATTTTGGCCTCCCACAATGTGCTGGCATTACAGGTGTGAGCCACATGCTGGCCCACAGTTCATATTCTTAACCATTATATTGTTCTGAGTCTTGCAGGATAGACGACAACAGCCCTCCATGGCTAGCAAGAGCATCCGAGAATGCATTAAACAGGTAAGCTAGTCAGAGCATGTGGGTTATTCAAGTAGGCATCAACAGTCCCTTGTTCAGTAAATATATTCATTCATTGATATTTATTTTATTTGTTTTTGAGACAGGGTTTTACTCTGTCACTCAGGCTGGAGTATAGTGGTGCAGTCATGGCTCACTGCAGCATCGAACTCCTGAGCTCAACTGTTCCTCCTGCCTCAGCCTCCCAAAGTGCTAGGATTATAGGTGTGAGCCACTGCGCCCAGCTCATTGATATTTATTGAATGTCTCCTATTTATCCGGCCCTGAGGATGGTGGAGCAAAGAAGAGAAACTGAATCTTGGCTCTTATGGAGAGGATGGGGAAGAGTGTTAGCATCAGCACCAATGACCTCAAATGCTGAGGGCACTAGGAAGGAAATAAAAGAGGCAACACAGAGTGATGGTGACACAGGAGAGTGGCCTGGAAAGGCCTTCTGGAGAAAGAGACATTTGTTTCACCCCTGAATGGTGAGAACATGCTTTTGGAAAGATCTGAGGAAAGCAACTCGAAGGCAAGGGAACAGCAAAAGCCCTGAAGCAGGAAAAGACTTGGTATGTTTGAGACTTAGAAAAAAAAGAGGTCATTGAGTTGGGAGGGAGTAGGATGAGAGAATGTCAAAGAGATAGGTGGTGCCCTGCTCCCAACCCCTGCCCAGGCTGGGTTAGATGCCCCTTCTCTGTCTCTCATATTTGGCAAATTCTAATTTTCTGTGTCAAGCTTGTTGATTAGCCTCTGAGCTTCTGGTGTCCAGAACAAGTTCAGGAACCAAAGTGGTGCTTAACTGGTGTTCACTGAACCCCACAAGGAGAATGTAGTAACTTGGCAGTTTGAGTGACAGCTCCAGTGGCCACCCAGCAACAGAGAGCAAGTCAAATTTTGCTGCTGACAAGAGGGACAGCCTAACACGGCTTCCTGATGAATTTGGGACAAAGCCTCACAACTTTCCACCTAAGGATCAGGGGTCCTGCCTCTTGGCTGCTCCAGGGTAAGGTACAGTTCTGTCCCCTCTGCCTGGACCCTCTTCCTCCAGGGCCATGTGGACTCACTTGCTCACCTCTTTCAGGAATTTCCTTAACTCTTACCTTCCAGGAAGCCTTCCTTGATCTCTCCTCCCCTATACCTGGAACTTCTATCCCCCATTCCACCTTAATTTTTCTCCAGAGCACTTATCAGCTCTTGCCACACCATATATTTTCTATATTTGCTTTGTTTATTGTCTATCCACACCACTAGGAGGTAAGCTCCACAGAAGCAAAGATGTTTGCCTTTTTGTTAACTATTATGCCAAGCCCATTAAATATTGTTACATGAATGAACAAATGAATGAATGAATGATACCAGAGCCAGAATACTTATAAGGCAGAACAAGTATCATCATGGCACACCAGCTAAGCTATGGCACCCCCAAAATAAGACTGTTTCTGGTTCAATAAATGTATTCAACATTTACCAATTAGCACATCCACATCTAGAAGGAAGCTATTTCGACATGTACACTTGTGTTTTATGCTTTAGTATTGTCTTTATTCTGCATTAATATTGGCAGGTCTGGGGAACACTATAACCTTTTCAATGCTTAAAGCCTTTAAATCCAGCCTCAAATACTGTAGCTGTCTGCGCTGCTAAACCTTAGCTACGAGACAGAGCCACCTAGTGAAAATTCCAACTTCCATTGCCTATGTATTTTGTAACCTTTCCTCTAAAATTTAGCATCTAAATCAGTAACTCAACCTCTCCTGTGAATACTTTTTAGCAGGCTAGGATATGGTTTGGGAAAATGCAGATTCCTGGGCCCAGCAAATCTGGGAATAATGACAAGGCATCATGGTGGGACACCAGCTTAGCAATAGCACCCCCCAAATAAGACTGCTTCCAGTTCAATAAACTGCTATAAAGAGTCTATTAATGTTGGTATCCAACTGGACATGCAGCTATAGAGAAGAGATGTAAGCTGAGTGGTTAGTAAAAAGCCTATATCCTTCAAAAATTACAAGTATATATTATAAATTCCAAAATGATGAAGAGTTCAGGATGAGAAGATGGGGACTCACCCAGAACAAAGCAGCACACTAATATCTCCTTTGTCTCCTGACAGCATTCCTTTCCCCTTGCCCACACATGTGGCAAGTTATAGAGCTGTATGAAAGGATACTAAAAATTGGAAAGATTGCTCAATGTCTCCCCAGAAGAAGGTGTTTCCTATGGCCCATGAATCTCATGCAAAATAATCCCTTGGAGAAAAGCTTGGGGCAAGTAACTAGATACCTGAAAATAGTAAACTCTCCCAAATTACCACTAGCCAAATGAGTCTTTGATATCTTTGAAACTGCCCCAGAACCTCAACAACACAATATTAAAAAAAAAAAAAAATGGGCTGCCAGAGAAGTGATTGGCCACGCATTGAACACTTGTGCTTCTAAGACGTTCCTATCTATAATATCATCGCCTCTTCCCTGCAGGCACCTGAGTCCCGGAGCTCTGGTGGTTTTGTCCAAGGCCACCCAGATGACAGAGTGCGGTAGCGTGCTCCTCAAGGCATCTGTGACCTGCTCTCCTCAGCTTAGAGAAAGCCAGGGTAGTGTTGGAAGGAACAACCTCAGCTCCAAGGGAGATGTTGCCAGAAGAGGGAGGCCCGGCCCTGGGCAGGGTCTGACCCCAGCACCCACGGAGACCAGGCAGGCACGGACTAGGACTGCAGGAGCAGGAGTGGGAGTGATGGTGTAACAGCTTGACTCTGCACTCCCAGCATCCACTCCCTCATCCTCTGGTAGGTAAGCACCCAAATTTTCTTTAGGGATCTTCCTCTCCTACTCTCAGTCCATGCAGTTTGAATGGAGGTGACCATGAGCCCCAGGACCTCCCCAGGGAGGCCATTATTCTTCCTCCTCCCTTTCTTTACAATTATTGGTTCAGAGCTGAGCACATGACCTCAGCCTGGCCAATCAACAAATAATGTCACACTTCCTTTCACTACGTTGATTGGTTCAAGCTGAGCACATGACCTAGACCTGGCCAATCAACAAATATCCCATTTTCTTCCTTTCTCTACAATGATTGGTTCAGAGCTTACCACATAACCCAGGCCAAATACTATTCAGCTCTCTAACTGCCTTAGGCCATTAAAATCCCAAATCAAATATTGTTGACCTGGCTTGTGTCAAGTGCCCATCACTGAATTAGTCACTATGGCCAGGAGCAGATGGATCCTCACCAGACAGAACCGGTCTGTGGCCATTCATGGAGCCAGGGGTAAGGGCAGTTCCACCTGAACACAGAGAGTGGCAGAGGTGGTGTTTCCTGACTTAGATGTTCCTGTTCCATTTGTCCCACAAATGTTTAAACATCACACATACTTGGTTAAAGTAGAAAATAAAAAACAGCCTTTGTTCTCTCTCTCTCTCCCTGTTTTTTGTTTTGTTTTTTGAAATAGAGTTTCACTCTTGTCGCCCAGGCTGGAGTGCAATGGCTGATGTCAGCTCACTGCAACCTCTGCCTCCCAGGTTCAAGTGATTCTCCTGCCTCAGCCTCCCAAGTAGCTGGGATTAAAGGCATGTGCCACCACGCCCAGCTAATTTTTTGTCATTTTTTTAGTAGAGACGGGGTTTCACCATGTTGGCCAGGCTGGTTTTCAACTCCTGGCCTCAAGCAATCCACTTGTCTCGGCCTTCCAAAGTACTAGGATTACAGGCGTGAGCCACCACACCTGGCCTGTTCAGCATCTCATAGAGACACTCACCATTGCTACTGAATGTACATAAAACATGGGCATCAGGGTTCAATTTCTGGCTATTCTACTCTGGCTGTTTGCCCTTCGAAGTTATTTAGCATTCTGTGCCTCTGTTTGCTCATCTGGAAAATGGTGATAACATTCATATCTGCCTTACTATGTGTTTTAAGAGAATCAACATTCTTAGGAGGGCGCCTGGTGAGAGTAACTGCTGTTGTTTTGGTTTGAGATTCTGAGAACCACTCTTCTGGATCATTCACACATGCTGTAGTTTGGGTAGGTGCCATTAGAGGAGTATCACTCACAGATAATAGAAAATTGTTTCAATGGTCCTTTCAGAACTAAAGGGTTCTTTCCCAATGTCTGTGTTAATTCCTATAGACTCAGGTCTGACATGGCTCCCAGCCCTCCTGGACCCCTCCTCAGTCTTGTGGGACTGATGAGTTCAGCACTCACATGCCCCACCCTGACTGTAAGAGCGTGGGTCTTGTAATCTGTAAGAGCCCAAGCTGAAGACATCCCACAAGACTCATGTCTTGCTCCGAGTCTGTGCTGCTGGGAGGGGAGCAGAATGCAGTGAAATGGAAAAGAAATGAATGGAGCAAACGAAAAGTGGAAGAGAGGAATGAAAGGAGCTTGGGTTGAAGTGGGAGGGATAGGGGTGGGGGTGGCCAATAGGGTAGAGAGGAGGGAGGTAGGATGGGATAGGATGAAGGGAGGAAGAAAGAAGTGGTGAAGTGGAGTAAGATGGGACTTATTTCCTGACCAAGCACACCTCTACCCTCGACATAGTCATCATCTAAGCATGACATCAGGGGATGATTTGGGGAGGGGACCTCAAGGTTGTCCTCCTTGGTAATATCAATAAGAGGGAAGAGAACAGCCACTGTACAGGTGCAAGTAAAGGTCCCTCCAAGTGTACCTTTCGGCGCTTACCTACTCAAAGTTCACCAAGACTTGTGCTTCTCTCTTCCTCAACCTGCAGAGCATCTCCCAGAACCCAGCCATGCCCTTAAACATTCCATGAAGATCTCAGTGACGTGCTATGACTTTCATGCTTTGTTTTCATGCAGTCATTAATGGCAGAGGCCACCAGGCTCCCATAGGCAGCATTGATTGGTGGGAGTCAAATCCCAGGCATCAGGTGAGGACACTGGTGATTAGCTGACTTCCCTCTGTCCCACAGTCAGTGTCAGAACCTTGGTGACAATCTACATATTCAGACTCCCAATTTAAATCATGTTGGAGATAGGCTGACAACTGAAGTGGGAAAAAGACTCCGAGAAAATAAGAAGTCTGTAAATCAGTTCCTTGCTACTCCTCAGACCAGAGGAGTTTCTCCCATGTCAGGACATGGCCTCCCTTTTCCTCTCCCCAGACAGCTCAGGGCACCCCACAGAGGGTCTCTGAAGAGGGAATCCTCAAATATCTGGGGAGCTGGCCATGTCTTGGCATCCCAGGGTCATAGATTCACTAATGACTCCTGTTGTTGAGCACAGCTTGGACTCATGGGCAGAGTGCTAGAAGTCATTACAGCAAGCAGGGTGGACCGGGTATGGTGGTTCAAGTCTGTAATTCCAGCACTTTGTGGGGGGCCAAGGCAGGCGGATCACTTGAGGTCAGGAGTTCAAGACCAGCCTGGCCAACATGGTAAAACCCATCTCTACTAAAAATACAAAAGTTAGCCAGATGTGATGGCTTGTGCCTGTAGTCCCAGCTAGTCAGGAGGCTGAGGCAAGAGAATCACTTGAACCCAGGGGGCAGAGATATACCTAAGAAGTCCAGAAGTGGATGCTTCCGATATAAATACAAGTAGGTGATATAGAAAAAAATCCAGACAAGGAGATGTCAATGCTCATGTTTCATCATCAGGTTTCTGCCTCTCTTCTTCCATCCATTGCCTCTGATTTTCTGTGTTTAATTTATTCTCAAGCACACTACTTTTATGTTCTGGGGAAAATGGCACTTGGAAAATTCTGTTTCAATGGTCCTTTCAGAACGTAAGTATCTCTCTCTCAATGTCTGTTACTTCCTCTAAAATGACTCAGACCTGATGTGGCTCCCAGCCTTCCTGGACCCCTCCTATCTGTAGGACAGATGGGTACAGAATTCACATACCCCACCCTGGGTGTGAGTAAGAGCATGGGCCTTGTAATCTTGGCTCATATGGAAAAAGGAAGGGGAAATTCCAGAAGATGGAAAAAGGAAGAGGAAATTACATAACAGTTTTCTGTCAGATGGGATGGTGGTTCAAAGCAGAGGTTATGAGCCTGAGGCTATGTCGCTCTGTCACCCAGTGTGAACTTGGGCAAGCCTCTGCACCCTCTCCATCCACTTCCCTCACTGGCATTCCAAAACACACACACAAGCACATGCACGCACACACATACACACACACACACACACACACACTACATACTTTGATTATTTTACGACAATTGTTGATTCACATGAAGTTTTAAGAAATACTAGAGATCACAAGCCAGGCAGTGGCTCACGCCTGTAGTCCATGCACTTTGGGAGGTCAAGGGGGCAGATCACTTCAGGTCAGAAGTTCAAGACCAGCCTGGCCAACATGGCAAAACCCCATCTCTACTAAAAATACAAAAATTAGCTGGGAGTGTTGGTGTGCACCTGTAATCCCAGCTACTCAAGGGGCTGAGGCTGGAGAATCGCTTGAACCTGGGAGGCTGAGGTTACAGTGAGCCAAGATAGTGCCATTATACTCCAGCCTAGATGACAGAGTGAGACACTGTCAAAAAAAGAAGGAAAGAAAGAGAGAAAGAGAGAAAGAAAGAGAGAAAGGAGGGAAGGAAGGAAGGAAGGAAGGAAGGAAGGAAGGAAGGAAGGAAGGAAAGAGGGAGGGAGGGAAGGAAATGAAGGAAGGAAGGGAGGGAGGGAGGGAGGAAGGGAGGAAAAGTAATAATAGAAATCACAGAGCCCTTTATTCAATTTTCCCCATAGTAGCAGCTTGCATAAATGTAGCACAATATCACAATCAGGAAATTGACATTGATACCATCCACCAACCTTAGATTTTGCCGGTTTTACACGCACTCATGTGAGCTTGTGTGTATGCTTAGTTCTATGTGGTTTTATCATGTACATAGATTTGTGTGGCCACCGCCACAGTCAAGATCTACCACCATGAGGTCCTTTGTACTGCCCTTTGATTGCAACAGCTACCTGCCTCCCTCCCCTACTCTCTGATCTGCAGCGATCATTAATCTGGTCTCCATTTCTATAATTTTGTGATTTCAAGAATGCTATAGAAATGGAATCATACAGCAGGTAACCTTTCAGGATTGGCTTTTTCTTTCACTCAGCATAATTCCCTTGATATCCATCCAAATGGTTGTATGTTTCAATAGCTTGTTCCTTTTTATTGCTGACTAGTAATTCACAGTATGGATGTTCCACTACTGTTTGCTTTTTGAAGGACATTTGGATTATTTCCTATTATTGGCTGTTAGGAATAAAGCTGCTGTGAACATTCATGTACAAGCTCTTGTATGAATGTAAGTTTTCATTTATCTGGGACAAATGCCCAAGTGTATAATTGCTGGGTTGTATGACAAACATGTATTTAATTTCATAAGAAACTGCCATATCTTATTTCAGAATGGCTGTTTTACATTGCCACCAGCAATGATTGCATGATCCCAGTTCTCCACATCCTCACCAGCATTTGGCATTATCACTATTTATTTTTAGTGTACCAATAGATGTATAATGGTATCTCACTGTAGTTTACCTTGCACTTCCCAATAGCTAATGATGCTGAAGATCTTTTCACATGGTTCTCACTGACTTTTGTAAGGAGGTCAATCTTGAGACTGTTTTCTCACCTGATAAATGGAGAGAACAACAGGACAATATTTACCATCCAGAGATGTTATGAAGGTTCTCATAAGCACCTAGAAAATTAGTATTCAAGAAACATTAGGGCATGGTGGCTCATGCCTATAATTCCAGAACTCTAGGAGGCTGAAGCAGGAGAATCACTTGAGTCCAGGAGTTTCAGACCAGCCTGGGTAACATAGTGAGACCTCGACTCTCCAAAAATTTAAAAAATTAGCCAGGCATGGTGGCACATGCCTGTAGTCCCAGCTACTTGAAAGGCTGGGGTGGGAGGATTGCTTGATCCTAGGAGGTTGAGGCTATAGTGAGCTATGATCACACCACTGCACTCCAGCCTGGATGACAGAGCAAGACCCTGTCTCTCAAAAAAGAAAAAAAAATGGTCAGGTGTGGTGGCTCATGCCTGTTATCTCAGCATTTTGGGAGGCTGAGATGGGCAGATCACTTGAGGTCAGGAATTCAAGGCCAGCCTGGCCAGCACAGAGAAACCTTGTCTCTACTAAAAATACAAAAATTAGCCAGGTGTGGTATCACACACCTGTAATTCCAGCTACTCCTGAGGCTGAGGCAGGAGACTCACTTGAACGCGGGAGGCAATGGCTGCAGTGAGCTGAGATCAAGCCACTGCACTCTAGCCTAGGTGATAGAGTGAGACTTTGTCTCAAAAAAAAGAAAAGAAAAGAAAAGAAAGAAACAATAACAGTTAGTATTCCTGCAAGAGAGGGGTTAATAGTATAGATTCCAAAGTCAAACAGAACTCCATTACATCACTGAGAACCCTCTCCCTAAAACTCACTTTATGTCTCTATAAAATAGGAAGAATACTATTCCTTACCTGACAGGGTTGTCATGAAACTGAAATAGATAAGACATGAAAGGCACTTAAAACAGTGCCTAAGAAGTGTTTAATTCTGCTTTTCCCTCCAGAACTCAGCATATCAGAGGCCCCCAATTAAGCCTTGTCCCTCCAACTGACACTTCATAACCACCATCATCTCCCAATGCACCACAGTCACTTGCTGGGGCCAGGGCAGAAAACCCCGGATACAAACTCTCCCTTCAAGAATTTTTACCCCACCAGAGCTCTCCACTGCCTCCAGGAGAAGAAACAAAGGATTGGGTCTGGGAGCTGGGTGAGATTACATTTATCTAAGAAGCTTCCAAATGAAAACTAGCATTTGTATTTATTGCATTTCACCTCCAAATTTGATTACATTTCTCTCCCGCTGTAAATCTGCCTTTCCTTCTGCCAAGTTATTATTAAAGCCAGGACAAAATTGGTGGAGTGATACGTAAAATTTCCATCTTGGCTTTGACGTTCCAGGAAGTTACAAACCAATTACAGCTGCTGAGCCTCAGGCCCTGATGAATCACAGAGCACAGCAAGGGATGGAGGAGGCCAGAGCAGGGACAGGAGGGAGATAGTGAGTTGGGAATCAAAGGTCAATTAAAATAAAACAGCCAATTTTAATTTGAATGTCTTGCTTATATTCACAACCCATTCCCATAAGTGGAAAAGCAAATGAAGCTTATTCATTTGTGTGGGCATGGTGTGTGTGTGTGTGTGTGTGTGTGTGTGTGTGTGTGTGTTAGGACAATAAAGGCTTTTGAAATGGCTTCCGAATCTCAGAGATTTGAAATTTGAAATGTCCCAGAGAGAAAACATACAATCTGGTGACCCGCCCAAATGTCAGGGTAGCTGCCTAAACGAAGAGCCATCAGCATTAGCCTTGGGGCATGTGGGTCTAAATGACACCAGTTCTAACTTTGGGAGTTGGCATCTTTGTGCTTGAGCCCTCACTTCATCACTTAATATGAGCAACTTCTCTGTGCCTCTATTTTCTCATTGTTAAAATGAGGACAATCATGCCTTTCCCTGTTGATTACTTTAAAGATTAAGATAAATAATATAGCTAAGGTGTCAAGCACGATGCCTCACCAGGTGTGCAATGTTACTTTCTTTCTCCAAGGAAATAACCATCAGTGGGTCCCAAATCCAACCAAATGACCTCAAACAACTATAGTTTGACTAGACCTTAGTGTACTGTATACTTTCATAATAGGGGCTTAGGTTCCAAGGCAGTTGGTTTTCTTTTCCTTCACGTGAACTTCTTTTTCCTGGCCCTTTACTAAAGGCAAATGGTTGGTTTGATTCAGCACCATGGACAGCAGAGATGTTACCAGCCGAGGTATCAGAGTTTCATTCGTGGACCCTCATCTTGTAGCCCCTTCCTGTCAGCTCATGGCTCAGACATCCTGTGAACTGTGCAGTTGATTTGGTGTTAGGTTGCAGTCTTAATCTCTGACTTTCATCAGTATGAGAAATTTGCTTTTTTTGTTTTTTTTGAGACATTGTCTCACTCTGTCACAAAGCGCACATGGGGAGAGCTCAAGAGTAGCCCTACCTGAGGAGGGGGTGATGGTGTTAGACTGGGGTTGAAGAGAGAAGAAGGTAGAAAACAATATCCACCCATAACATACCTCTTCCAGACAGTAATCAACATCTGTTAGTTCATCTTCAAGGTTTGATTCCTGGGAACACCTGCTCCTCTATTCCCTGAGCATCTGATATCATCCTTGAAAGCAGAATGCCAGCCTCCCAGGGAGGAGCAGAGACACCAACAAACAGCTGGCAGAAGTCACCCAACTGGCCCTCTCTCCTCCTCCCAGCCCCGGGCCTTTGTTTGCGAGGGCCAACCCACAGGCTGCTTTCTCCCTCTGCCCACTGCTGAGACCCGTTCTGCAGGAGTCCCTGGTATTCATGTTTCCTGAGGAATCCAGCCCCACTTTGCTCCATACTCTGAGTGATCAGGTGAGGACTCCAAGCCAGCAAAGGAGAAATCAGAGGGCCCCTTCCCCCCATCTCCCTCCTGGACTTCTGCCCAGGTCTCTCTATGTCTAACGGTACTGCTCCCAGGCCTGGACTAGATCACACTTGAAGGAGGTTTTCTCATTTGTCTCTATATTCATAGTATTCAAAGTGTCGCCCTGGGATTTGCAGCATCACCTGAGAGGTTTTTAGAAATGCAAATTCTTTTTTAAACATTTTTTTTGTTTTCATGGGTTATTGGGGAACAGGTGGTGTCTGGTTACATGAGTAGGTTCTTTAGTGGTGATTTATGAGATATTGGTGCACTCATCATCCAAGCAGTATACACTGCACTGATTTGTAGTCTTTTAACCCTAATCTCCTTCCACCCTTTCCTCCTGAGTCCCCAAAGTTTATTGTGTCATCCTTATGCCTTTGCATCCTCATAGCTTAGCACCCCCTTATGAGTGAGAATATATGATGTTTGACTTTCCATTCCTGAGTTACTTCACTTAGAATAATAGTCTCTAATCTTGGACTCCATCCCAGACCTGCTAAAACAGAAACTCCAGAGATGAGGACCAGCAATCTGTTTGAACAAGACCTCCAGGTGATTCTGATGCACACTGAAGTTTGAGAACCCCTTTTGAATGGAAATAACAAGAAGTGGATGCCTAAATTCCACCATATGGAATTGTTCTATTGTTCACCACAGTTGGTGGACTCATGGATTAGTTTCATTTTTTTTCCTTGCAACAACAAAAAGTCTGTATTAAACATGCTTTCATGTACACCTTCATAGACCCATGAAGGTATTTCTACACAACATATTCTTTAAAAATGATTTACTAGGACAAATGATGTACCCACTTAAATGTTTATAATAGATATGCCAGATGGACTTCCTAAAAGGTTACACCAGTTTGCATTCCAACCATAGAGAATGAAGGGGTACATGTCCCCACAGCCTTTCCAGCTTAAATTAAGTATATCACATGTTTTCACTTTCCTTTCCAATTTGAGAGGTGAAAATTATATCTTGTTTTGATTTGCACTTCTTTAAGAGTGAAATTGAACATCTTTTCCTATATTTATTAGCCACTTTAGCACAGTACTTTTTTGGTTGTCTCAATTTTCAGCAATCAGTATGTATGACTTGTGAAACTTTTTTAAAAAGAAAAAATATGCTAGTCCCCTCTTTTCTGCAAAGCACAGTCTTAAGAAGGAGCCAGTGTGGGGTCAAGTGCGGGGTGACCAACCATAGTGATTTGGCCAAGATGGAGGGGTTTCTCTGGACATGGGATTTTCAGTGCTAAAACTGAGAAAGTCCAAAGCAAACCACAATGCACTGGTCACCTAGGCGAGTGACTTGCTCAGAGCATCACACAGAAAATCAGCAGCCAGCCTGAGGGGAGGTTCCTAAACCCCTGATCCCCTGCCCAGGGCTCCTTCTTCTCCAGGAACCTTTCATGGAGAAACAGAAATGGACACGGAGGAATTGGGCAACATGACTTGTCAATCTCTCCCAACTAGACAAGAAGCTCCTTTTGTGCATTTACTTCTTTACCCTAGCGTTTATCACAGAACCTGGCAAAGAGTTGGTAGCCAGCTTTAGACTAAAGGCATTATCACAGTGTCAAGGAAGTGGGAGAGAGGCAGTATTGCAGTATCCACAGAATCACAATCCACACACAATCATGATCTACCTCATGACTTTTGCAGAGAAATGCATTTGAAGGACCCCAGGCTTTGGGTGGACAGACTCAAGCTCTAATCATCCCAGTCTCAATACTTACAAGCTGTCTAACCTTGGAAAACTGCTCTTCCTAGACCTTAGTTTTCTCATCTCTAATATGGGACCAATAATACCTACATCTTAGCAGAATGGTTAAGACAGGAAGCAGACACAAGGAAGAGATGACAAAGAGGGCAGGTCATTCTTTCTCTCAAGGAGAAGAGAATGAGCACCTGGAGTGGCTCACCCAGTCGCCACAAGAGAATGAGTGGCATCTGCTTCAGGGCTCTGCACAAATGAGCTTGGCCAAGGGCTCCACTGGAGGCTAAAATACAGTCCAGACTCTTCTCACCAAGGCAAGCTCCCCGGCACAAGGCTGAATGTGCCTGGAGAAAGAGGTACGTTTTCTTTCTAGAAGGAGCCCTTTTCCTCCCAAACTGAACAGCTGTGGGACTGTGTCTGCCCACAGGGAGCACATTTTTGCAAATTGACACAAAGCAGCAAGCCCTGATCTATATTAGTCCCATGTATCAGAGCCCCTCTGACCTCTCCTATCCCTTGGAATGTGGAGGGAAGTTTCCCCTCCTGTGGACCCCAGCACCAGGCCAGGCTCATCCTGACAGGTCATTTGAAGAGCAGAATCTTTTGCTCATTATGAATCATAAATCATCTGCAGAACAGGAAGTTGCTTCAATGCTGGCATGAGGTCACCAGGAATCACTACAGAGGGCAGATGGGCTGCCTGTTAGGAAGAGAGCTGGCCATCAAGGATTCAGGTGAGCCTCCAGCATAGCTTTATGCACTAGCCGAGGTTTGGGTTCCAGATGCTGAAGCACCTTTGCCCTGGCTTGGCCCTGTGTGTTTACAGACCATCAGGAGCCCAGCTGTGGATCCCAGGGAGGTCTTTGTTCAGAATACCAATCCTCTAGGCAGGCAGCCTCTACTCAATTAAGAGAAAAAGAAAAGAAGACTGCTAAATGTTCAGTTTACTTACTTCGCTACAAATATCCAACCCAAGGGAGAGGGTAATCTAATATATTCTGAGATGATTTAAACTCATTTAAATTAAAAAAAAAAAATCTCCAGCAGTGAGCTGCACAGAGAAGGGGGGTTTGATGACTCCACAGAACAAGCTAAAAATGTGGCTCAGAAAAGAGAGAAAACCAACAGAGGTAACTTAAAATCTGACCACTCAACCAGCTAGCCAACCAACTCAACAGACAGGCAAGCCCAGACCAGGAGTAAGCCCCCAACACTGTGTGAGGCCAGGATGAATGGTTTTTGTTTCTGTTGTCAATGTTCAACCTGAATAAATCATCCTGGAGGAGGGAGAGCTGCAATAAATTCAATCAAAATAATATACTGATAAAAGAGCTATGTGATAATAAAAATTAAGTACATTTATTCGGGTGTTGCCTAAATGCTTTACATTCTGTATTCAAGGCACGGGCTTCTCATCTGTCACATCTAGGCAGACATGATTCATGCATTCCCTCTGTTGCCATCAGATACAAAACACCCACTTCCTCAACATGCACACCATTCATCTAGAGACCATCCAGAGATGGCACCTGCACATGCAGACCCCCCACACTCACTGACACACACACACTCATCCATTCACCCACCTCAGAACCCCACATATACCAGTGACCAACCATCTGTGCTAACAAGATTGTGGGAAATTCTGCAGTTCTGGTGGTGTCAACTCTCATGCTTCAGGAAGGTTCTAGCCCCCATGGTCTCTGTGGTGCCAGGTCCAGGTCACCACACCACAAGGGCGGCTCTGTTCTGCTCAGGCTGTAAGGTTTCTGCTGACTCCCGGAGCCCCAGGGTGCTCACCTGCAAGTAGATACCTGTATTCTATCCTAGACCACTGGGGATCCAAGAAAGACCCACACCTACCTCTGTCTTCTAGAAATCCTGCTTGCTCTGTTCCCTAAATCAGAGGATCATAAATACAGGAGAAACCAAGAGGCAGCCTGGTGATAGAAACAAAAGCAGCTGACCAGAGGGGCTTGGGTGAGTGTAGACCCTGGCCTCACTTCAAGAAGGCAGTTGCTGCTCAACCCCTAGATGATGAAAAGCTATGGTATTTCCAAATGAACCTGCCCATTATTAAAATGCTGTCAAGACCAGCCTAGCCAACAAGGCAAAACCCCGTGTCTACTAAAAATACAAAAATTAGCCAGGCATGGTGGCAGGCATCTGTGATCCCAGCTACTCAGGAGGCTGAGGCAGGAGAATTGATTCAACTCCAGGGCGGAGTTTGCAGTGAGCCAAGATCATCACTGCACTCCAGCCTGGGCGACAGAGAGAGACTCTGTCTCAAAAAATAAATAAATAAAATAAAATGCTGTCTAATGCTTTGAATCCCCCCTCATCCAGGACAAAAATGAAACAATCTGTTTACAACTTGGTCTGTTCTCTCTGCTATCTAGTGAATGGTGGCTTTTGCCTGCATTTTGGGACAGATTTGGTCAACTGTAATCACTAATAGCCTTTCCAATTATTGTGCATGTGCAAAAAAAATGGGGGATGGGTGGCCGGTCGTGGTGGCTCACACCTGTAATCCCAGCACTTTGGCCGAGGCGGATGGATCACCTGAGGTCAGGAGTTTGAGACCAGCCTGCCCACCATGGCGAAACTCTACTTCTACTAAAAATACAAAAAACTAGCTGGGCGTGGTGGTGGGTGCCTGTCATTCCAGCTACTCAGGAGGTTGAGGCAGGAGAATCACTTGAACCTGGAGGCGAAGATTGCAGTGAGCCAAGATTGCACCACTGCACTCCAGCCTGGGCAACAAGAGCAAAACTCCATCTCAAAAAAAAAAAAAAAAAAAGTGGGGAACTGGGGGATGGGCTTCATAGTCACAGCAGTATTTCTGATGGAGTATTTTCCACATATGACAATTGTCTTGGACCTAAGCACAGAAGTCTGCTCCATGCTAACCTGTGCTCCTTTCTAATTCTTCTTTTTCTCTACTCCTGTGGTCCTCCCTGCCTTCACACAGTGATCTCAGCCTCCCTGCTGCTTGTAGAAAGGAATGTCCTGAAGAGACCCTATGCCGCTGCAAAGCAGAATTTCCCACTGGTTGTTTGAATGACACTAGCACCAAGGGAAATAACTGCTTCTCTGGCCATATAAGCAGGAAATTCTGTAATCCCCAAAGAGACGATACCCAAGCACAGGAAAGAGCCAAAGCTTTGCTGGCCAGGCACAGCGGCTCACACTGGTAATCCCAGCACTTTGGGAGGCTGAAGTGGCTGGATCACTTGAGGTCAGGAGTTTGAGACCAGCATGGCCAACATGGTGAAACCCAGTCTCTACTAAAAATACAAAAATCAGCCGGGTGTGGTGGTGGGCACCTGTAATCCCAGCTACTTGGGAAGCTGAGGCAGGAGAATCACCTGAACCTAGGAGGTTGCAGTGAGTTGAGATTGCACCACTGCGATCTAGCCTGGGTGACAGAGTGAGACTCTGTTCCCTCCCCCACCCAAAAAGAGCCAAAGTTTTACAACAGACTCACTGATTTTGAATCTCAGTTCAGCTATTTACCACCTGTGCAACCTTGGGCAAGTTACTTAACATCTCTGAACTTGGTTTCCTCACAGGCTAAAATCAGGCTATTACAATTGATCTCATTGAATTGGTATGGGATGCTTTCTTCATTCATTCCACAAATATTTACTGAGGATCTACTATGTGCCAGGCACTGTTCTAGGTACTGGAAATATAGTGGTGAGCCAGTGTTAAAGTACCTGCTTCCCTGGAACTTACTGGCCAGTAGGTTGGATAAGATACAATATTTATAAAGAGCTAGCATAGTGCCTGGAAGACAGCAACACTCAGTAGTTTTCTGTTCTCTTCTGTCTTGGTCTCTCTCTTTGCTGGTTGACAAGATGTTGGCACTGGGGTCAGGGCTATTCATCTCCCTGCCAAGCCTTTGGCAACCACTGCTTCACCCCCAGCTCATAGCTCCTTTGTCCTTGCTGCACCCTATATTATACTCCCAGACATCTGTCAAGAGCCTACAGTCTTCTATGGATCCTCTCTCACTGCATACATAAGAAATAAAAGGACTGTGTGAATTCGGCTATTAGTTCAGCTGCTGTAAAAGAGGGATGCAGAATAACTGTGGCCTTAAAGGTTAGAAACGAATTTATCTGTCATGAAAAGTCTGGACAGGCAGTCCATGGTTGCTGTGGTGGCTGCTCCTTCCACCTTGTGGCTCTGTCTGCCCATCTCACCAAGTGTCTTCCTTCTTGTGACCCAAGATGGCTGCTTCAGGTCCTACCATCACATCTACATCCTGGCCAGGAGAGAAGGAAAAGAGGAAGTGGGAAGGGTATGCTGCTCTCCCTGTAAAGTCCTAAGTCAGAAGATGCACCCAACATAGGGACATAAAGATGGAAACGGTAGACATGGGGGTAGAATGCAAGAGTGGAGAGGGAGTGAGAGGGGCAAGGTTTGAAAAATTACATATTGGGGCCCAGTGTGGTAGCTCATGCCTGTAATCCCAGCACTTCGGGAGGCCAAGATGGGCTGATTGCTTGAATCCATGAGTTTGAGACAAGCCTGGGCAACATGGCAAAATCCTGTCTCCAATAAAAGTACAAAAAATTAGCCAGGTATGGTGGCACACACCTGTAGACCCAGCTACTTGGGAGGCTGAGGTGGGAGAATCACCTAAGCCTGAGAGGTTGAGGCAGCAGGGAGCCAAGATCGCACCACTGCACTCCAGCCTGGGTGACAGAGCGAGACTCCACTGAAAAACAAACAGAAAACCCAACAACTGGTAGCTGAGCTATGAGGATGCAAAGGCATAAACATGACACAGTGGACTTTGGGGACTCTGCGGGAAGGGTGGGA
>CAUYLG010008207.1:0-13403 GCA_963573385.1 Cacajao melanocephalus | reverse complement strand
ATTATCCAGGAGAACTTCCCCAACCTAGCAAGGCAGGCCAACATTCAAATTCAGGAAATACAGAGAACACCACAAAGATATTCCTTGAGAAGAGCAACCCCCAGGCACATAATTGTCAGATTCACCAGGGTTGAAATGAAGGAAAAAATGCTAAGAGCAGCCAGAGAGAAAGGTCGGGTTGCCCACAAAGGGAAGCCCATCAGACTCACAGCAGATCTCTCAGCAGAAACCTATAAGGCAGAAGAGAGTGGGGGCCAATATTCAACATCCTCAAAGAAAAGAATTTTCAACCCAGAATTTCATATCCAGCCAAACTAAGCTTCGTAAGTGAAGGAGAAATAAAATTATTTACAGACAAGCAACTGCTGAGAGATTTTGTCACCACCAGGCCTGCCTTACAAGAGCTCCTGAAGGAAGCACTAAACATAGAAAGGAACAACCAGTACCAACCACTGCAAAAGCATACCAGATTGGATAGACCATTGACACGATGAAGAAACTGCATCAACTAATGGGCAAAACAACCAGCTAGCATCAAAATGGCAGGATCAAATTCACACATAACAATATTAACCACAAATGTAAATGGGCTAAATGCCCCAATTAAAAGACACAGACTGGCAAATTTGATAAAGATTAGAGACTCATCAGTGTGCTGTATTCAGGAGATCCATCTCACGTCCAAAGACACATATAGTTTCAAAATAAAGGGATGGAGGAAGACTTACTGAGCAAATGGAGAGCAAAAACAACAGCGGTTGCAATCCTAGTATCTGATAAAACAGATTTTAAACCAACAAAGATCAAAAGAGACAAATAAAGGCATTACATAATAGTAAAGGGATCAATGCAACAAGAAGCGCTAACTATCCTAAATATATATGCACCAGATTCAGGAGCACCCAGATACATAAAGCAAGTTCTTAATGACCTACAAAGAGACTTAGGCTCCTGCACAATAATAGTGGGAGACTTTAACACTCCACTGTCAATATTAGACAGATCAATGAGACAGAAAATTAATGAGGAAGTCCAGGACTTGAATTCAGATCTGGACCAAGCAAACCTAATAGACATCTACAGAACTGTCCACCCCAAATCCACAGAATATACATTCTTCTCAGCACCACATTGCACTTATTCTAAAACTGACCACATAATTGGAAGTAAATCACTCCTCAGCAAATGAAAAAGAACAGAATCATAACAACCATTCTCTCAGACCACAGTGCAATCATATTAGAACTCAGGATTAAGAAACTCCCTCAAAACAGCACAACTACATGGAAACTGAGCAACCTGCTCCTGAAAGTCTACTGGATAAATAATGAAATGAAGGCAGAAATAAAGATGTTCTTTGAAACCAATGAGAATGAAGACACAACATACCAGAATCTCTGGGACACAGTTAAAGCAGTGTCTAGAGGGAAATTTACAGCACTAAATGCCCACAGGAGAGGTGAGGCAGACTCTAACATTGACACCCTAACATCATGATCAAAAGAGCTAGTGGAGCAAGATCAAAAAACTCAAAAGCTAGCAGAAGACAAGAAATAACTATGATCAGAGCAGAACTGAAGGAGATACAGACACCAAAACCCCTTCAAAAATCAATAAACACAAGAGCTGAGTTATTGAAAAGATCAACAAAATAGAATACTATCCAGAGTAATAAAAAAGAAGAGAGAGAAGAATCGAATAGATGCAATAAAAAATGATAAAGGGGAAATCACCACTGATTCCACAGAAATACAAACTTCCATCAGAGATTACTAAAAACAACTCTATGCACATAAACCAGTAAATCTAGAAGAAATGGATAAATTCCTGGACACTTACACCCTCCCAAGACAAAACCAGGAAGAATTTGAATCCCTGAATAGACCAACAACAAGGTCTGAAGTTGAGGAAGTAATCAATAGCCTACCAAACAAAAAAAGTCCAGGACCAGATGGGTTCATAGCCAAATTTTACCAGACATACAAAGAGGAGCTGGTACCATTCCTTCTGAAACTATTCAAAAAAATACAAAAAGGAGGAATTCTCCCTAACTCATTTTTTGAGAACAACATCATCCTGATGCCAAAACCCAGCAGAGACATAACTAAAAAAGAAAATTTGAAGTCAATATCCATAATTAACATTGATGTGAAAATCTCTAATAAAATACTGGTAAACTGAATCCAACAGTACATCAAATTGCTTATCCATCACGATCAAGTAGGCTTCATCCCAGGGATGCAAGTCTGGTTCAACATATGCAAATCTGTTAACATAATTCATCACATAAACAGAACCAAAGACAAAACCCACATGATCATCTCAACAGATGCAGAGAAGGCCTTCAACAAAATTCAACAGCACTGTATGCTACAAACTCTCAGTGAACTAGATATCAATGGAACATATCTCAAAATAATAAAAGCTATTTACAACAAACCCACAGTCAATATCATACTGAATGGTTAAAAGCTGGGAGCATTCCCTTTGAAAACTAGCACAAGACGAGGATGCCCTCTCTCACCACTCCTATTCAAAACAGTATTGGAAGTTCTGGCCAGGGCAATCAGGCAAGAAAAGGAAATAAAGGGTATTAAATTAGGAAAAGAGAAAGTCAAATTGTTTCTATTTGTAGATGACATGATTGTATATTTAGAAGACCCATCATCTCAGCCCAAAATCTTCTTAAGATGATAAGCAACTTCAGCGAAGTCTCAGGATACAAAATCAATGTGCAAAAATCACAAGCATTCTTATACACCAATAGCGGACAAACAAAGAGCAAAATCATGAGTGAACACCCATTGACAATTGCTACAAAGAGAAGAAAATATCTAGGAATACAACAAACAAAGGATGTGAAGGACCTATTCAAGGAGAACTACAAACCACTGCTGAAGGAAATAAGAGAGGACACAAACAGATGGAAAAACATTCCATGCTCATAGTTAGGAAGAATCAATATTGTGAAAATAGCCATACTGCCCAAAGTAATTTATAGATTCAATGTTATTCCCATCAAGCTACCATTGACCTTCTTCACCGAACTGAAAAAAAAAAAAAACCACCTTCATCTTCATATGGAACCAAAAAGAGCCCACATAGCCAAGACAATCCTAAACATAAAGACCAAAGCTGGAGGTATCACACTACCTGACTTCAAACCATGCTACAAGACTACAGTAATCAAAACAGCATGCTACTGGTACCAAAACAGAGATATAGACCAATGGAACGGAAGAGAGGCCTTGGAAGTAATGCCACACATCTACAACAATCTGATCTTTGACACACCTGACAAAAACAAGCAATGGGGAAAGGATCCCCTTTTCAATAAATAGTGTTGGGAATACTGGCTAGCCATGTGCAGAGAGCAGAAACTGGACCCTTCCTCACACCTTATATAAAAATTGACCCCAGATGGATTAAAGATTTAAACATAAGACTTAACACCATAAAAACCCTAGAAAAAAACCTAGGCTATACCATTCAGGATGTAGGCATAGGCAAGGACTTCATGACTAAAACACCAAAAACAATGGCAACAAAAGCCAAAATAGACAAATGGGATATAATTAAACTTAAGAGCTTCTGCACAGCAAAAGAAACAACCATTAGAGTGAACTGGCAACCAACAGAATGGGAAAAAATTTTTGCAAGCTACTCATCTGAGAAAGGGCTAATATCCAGAATCTACAAAGAGCTAAAACAAACTTACAAGAAAAAACAAACAACTCTATCAAAAAGTTGGCAAAGGATATGAACAAATACTTTTCAAAAGGAGACAGTTATGCGGCCAAAAAACATATGAAAAAATGCTCACCATCACTGGTCATTAGAGAAATGCAAATCAAAACCACATTGAGATACCATCTCATGCCAGTTAGAATGGTGATCTTTAAAAAATCTGGAGACAACAGATGCTGAAGAAGATGTGGACAAATAGGAACGCTTTTACATTGTTCATGGTTGTGTAAATTAGTTCAACCATTGTGGAAGACAGTGTGGCAATTCCTCAAGGATTTAGAAATAGAAATAACATTTGACTGAGCAATCCCATTGACTGTATATACCCCAAGGATTATAAATCGTTCTATTATAAAGACATGTGCACACTTATGTTCATTTTGACACTGTTTACAACAGCAAAGACTTGGAACCAACTGAAATGCCCATCAATGATAGACTGGATAAAGGAAATGTGGCATATATACACCATGGAATACTATGCAGCCATAAAAAAGGATGAGTTCATGTCCTTTGCAGGGACATGGATGAAGCTGGAAACCATCATTCTCAGGAAACTGACACAGATCAGAAAACAAAACACTGCCTGTTCTCACTGGTAAGTGGGAGCTGAAAAATGAGAACACATGGACACAGGGAGGGGAATATTACACACTGGGGCCTGTTAGGGGGTGGGTAGGTTAGGGGAATGATAGTAGGGGGTGGGGGGATTGGGGAGGGATAACATTAGGAGAAATATCTAATATAGGTGACGGAGGGATGGATTCAGCAAACCACCTTGGCATGTGTATACTTATGTAACAAACCTGCATGTTTTGTGCATGTACCCCAGAACTTAAAGTATAATAAAAAAAAATAAAAACTTTTAAGTAAATGGAGGAATGTAGCCTAACTGTACAGTGTATAAAGTTTATAGAAGTGCACTACGATGCCTCAGGTCTTTGCAGGCACTCACCACCTACTTGCTGACTCACCAGAGCAGCACACAGTCCTGCCAGCTCATTAGTGGCAAGTGCTCCATATAGGCATGCCCATTTTTATCATCATACTCTATTTTTCTTGTACTTTTGCCATGTTTAGATATACAAATACCATCGAGCTACAATTGACTACAGTATTCGGTATAGTACATGTGCAAGATTGTAGCCTAGGAGCAATGGGCTGAACCACACAGCCTAGGTGTGGAGCAGGGTGTGCCACCCAGGCCTGTGTACGTGCACTCCGAGGTTTATGCAACCAGGAAATCACCTAATGATGCATGTGTCATAACATATCTCTGTGCTTAAGCATGGTGACTGTTTCTGCACCCAGGCATATATCTGGGTAGATAGGTAGGTAGACAGCACTAGAGAGATGGGCATCCTATCAGTTCTGTTTCTCTGAGGAACACAGACTAATGGGCACTTGCAGTCTTTCCTCCAGTGATCACGTATCCTTTTGGGAATGGCTCTGAGTATTTCTCCTGACTTGGCCATTTAGATCTATGTTCTCTGTGGCCCTTTCTAGAAAGCTAGGCCACTTTTTCATTTAACTATTCATAAATTCACTTACTCACTCACTCACTCATTCATTCACCCACTCACTCAATAGGCATACATTCCATGTCTGATCTACCCCTCACATTTTGGGAGGTATTGGGGATGGAAATGAGAGTCACCCTCCCTTCCCCCAGGAGCTCACGTATGGAGAGAAGCAGAGATACAGCCCATGATGGAGCCGTGATCAGAGCTGTGGGGCACAGAGAAGAGCAGAGAATGGACACCATGCCACAAGCCACAGGGAGGAGAGCTCGGCACACCCTTGACACACCCCTGCCCTGTCCTTGCCACTGCACTGCCTTTTCCTCTTCCATTCTCAGTTCTCTAACTTAATTCTTGCTATCAGGATTTCCAAATATGACTGAAAAATATCAGAAGTTGCTTAAAAGACACATTACTAAAATAGTCTAGCTCCAGCTCCAGCTCCAGCAGAGAAGATAAATGAGGGACCCAAGCATTTCAGTCCACTTAATGCCAAAAGGTTCATTAAACAGCAAAATTGCCACACACATTTATCTCCCCAGCTCTTGTTAACATAAAGTGAAGTCTTCTCAAGCATGAGTTCCTCTTCTCTTTCCACAGACAGGTGCCTCTGGAACACACAGGAGAGGCCTGCTCAAATCCTGCAGATTGGTCCCTGAAAAATCCAGGGTTCTAGTCTGATTTGTTCACTGTGAGTGTGTTGGTGAATCTCATTATTCCACCAGTAAAACTCACCCATGGCTGGAGAGAAAAAATTGCTTGTAGTGGGTCCTTGATAAAGTAGAGAATTCTCTAATTTATCTCTTCAGGGGTTTGCAAGTGTGGATCATAACCCAGAAAAGATGCACCTCACATAAGCTGCACCTTACAAGAATGAGTCACCAGGAAGAAAGGTAGAAGGGAGTCTCATTTTTTTGTTTGAATGTATTTGAAGGAGAATGAAATCTGTGGCTGAGTTAGCCTGAAGAGCTTGCCTCCTTTGAGTGGGCCTGTGTGGAGTTTACACAGCTGGTGCTCCCAGTAGGACTGCACATCCCAGGGAACTTGTGCACCACGTGGAGGAGAAAGTTCCCAGTTGAGAGTTCCACTCCATTATTTCCCATTGAAAGTAGTGTATTGTGATCAAGCTTGAACTGTCAGATGAGAGTCAATGGGTATGACAATGTCATATTTGCCAGAGTTTGGAACCACTTATTCTTAGCTTAATGATCGTGAAGAACATGTTGTTGTTGCATATTCTGAGTCGTGCCACCAGGGATCATTTATGGCACTTCCAAGGGCATGAGTGTGCAAATATACAGAGAGCCTGTTCACGGCAGCACTCTGGAAATAAGGATCGCCTTGCAATCTCAAGTGTTCCCCAGCTTCTGAATGCTGTTTCTTCCTGAACCTGCCTTTGTGATGGGACATTAAACTTCGGGGATGGGGAACACAGTGTCCTTGCCCTGCCAGCACTGGGTTCTGACAGGTGCTGCTATCCTGCAAGACCTCTAAGGATATCTGTGTGAGGACCTCTGCATGCCTTTGGGTGACTTTATAAACCAATAATACACAGGACCAAAGACAGAAAATTGGGGTACAAGGAGAGACAGGGACCCTCTTGCATACATTGGGGTGCCTGGTATCTGTGTCCCCACCCACAGGATCCATTACCATGGAGTGTTGCAGCCTCCAAATATCCCCCAAATAACTCCATGTGTGTCTCAGAAAGGGGCACCACTAGGGTCTGAGAGGGCAACTTCTTGGGGTGATGTGTTTTGTTTGTGTTAATCCTTGAGCTGTGAATCTAGAGCCGAGAAGAATGGGACACTCAGCAGCACAGGACACCAGCTGGCTCAGGCTGAACAATAAACAAAAGCTGACAAATTCATCTACCATGTGGATGAGTGACTTCCAAAACTTTCCGTGCTAAAGAGAGGAGGATCTGCTGGCAAAATGCCTGGTGCTTATTCATCTTCACTGAGTGCTGGTCCTGGAGGAGATAACATGGGTCTACAAAGGTTGAGAGAAAGGGCGAGGCTGTCTGCACTCCTGCCTGCCCATGTGATGGACACACAGCCTCCTCTCCTAGCTGGACTCGCTGGTTCTGGGTGTTCACCTGCTGTTTTGTTGTGTATGGATTTTTTTAAGGTGCCTCTCATTGTGATTGAGAAGCTCAGGAACTTTTTAAAAATAGAACTGATTGAGGGTAAGGCTAGTCTCCAAAAGAAGGAGATAGCGTTGGGCCTTCTCTGAAGAGGGCATGTGTGACTTCTGGTGGCTGGGTAAGAAGTATGTTTGCAGATTGCTGATACAGAGAGGAAAATTAAAGCATGTCTGCTTTTGAGAGAAAAGTGTCAGAAATGACTGAAGTGCAACCTCTTTACACTTTAGGAAGCCGTGTGAAATGAAACAACCTTGTCAATTGTTCAATGTTTCTACACGGGGTGGGGGGGGGTCATTCCTCTCTGTGCCCCTTTAGTTTTTCATAAGGCCTTTGTGGAGGGTCCAGTCTCTCTCATCTGTAACAAGAAGTTTTAGACTTTGGCTTCTGACTGCTAGAGTTGAATATTCCAGAACACATTTGAGGCCAGCATAGTGCTAGCAGCAGGAAGAAGGATGAAGATGAAAGGCAGAAGGTAAGATCAAGAGGGTTTCATTCAATTTGGGGGTGAAGGTCTTACTCTAACCAGAAATGAAAATATTTCTTTCTATAGCATTTGACATTTGGGATTTCTGGAAGGTTGACAGCTGTTGCCTAGATTCACCCACAAAACCACACAAAAACAGATGATAGAGCTAGAGAACAGAAATATGTATATAAGATGTAAAAATATTTTCAACACTTTGTGAAGGCATCAGACAAAATAAGCAATGTTGGTAGAAAGTCTTCATGCAGATGGAATCCAATCCAGAAACGTGACTTTAAATATTGGTTACAAATATTCTTGCTGAGTCTAGACCAGACATAGATGATATATTCTTACCGAGTCATGATACAATTACCCCCATGGTTTTGGGCCAAAACATTGGATGTTTAAAACTCTGAAACAGTCACCCTATAAATGATCATAATGTGGGTAATTATTGGAATAAGATTTGAATTACTTTAGAAGATTATTGGATTAAGATTTGAATTCCTTTGGAAGACCTTTTTCTTGATGAATGTGTTTTTGTGTCTTATTTTCTTCTCCTTAGTTTATTCCTTTCTCTGAGTGATCATAATTAAATGTATGTTGAGACTACAAATTGTAATTTTGCTGTCAGAGATAGTACTATAATCCCTGATGTTTATTGCAAAGTTTCTCTGCACTAACTGAATTTAATTAAGAGGTATTTGAATCAAATTAAAGGACTTGGAACAAAATTAAGATCATGTCTTTACCTGGCATGGTGCCTGCTCTGTGGGCTACCACAATGAGTTTGCTAGCCACAAATGTCATATTTTTTATATGTAGAAATTTAATAATTAGGATAAACACACCCATATTAATGCTTATATTAGCTGTTCTCCAGAAGAAGGGATGGTTTGATGTACAGTAGGTTAGACATATGTGTATAACTGGGACAAAGGAAATGGAGAGCGAGTTATTCCTTGATGAATTTGATTAATGTAAATAATGTACCCAGATACTTCCTCTCCTACACCCTACTTACTTCTTAAAATGTAGGAGGTGTTTTCTGTAAATAGATTTTCCTCCACGCTCTCTAATTCACAGAGACTCCAGATAGAGCAGGCAGAGAGGAGCAGAGCCTGGAGGAGTAGCACCCCGCACCCCCAATCCAAATCCATCACTTGCTCCTTGCATTGTACTTGGATGTGCTCTGTTTCTTTTGGCTTCAGTTTTCTCATTCTGAAAAATTAGGAGATTGTATCAAACTTATTTTACAATTCTAATTTTCCATGCACAGTTTCCATTTCACTGTTTCTCTGAAGAAGAATTTTCTAACAGAATTTTCATTATTCTCTCTTAAAGGAAAGGTGATAATATCTTTAGTCTACATTGACTGGAAAGTAAGCTGCATCATTTTTCAGAAAGTTAAACATACATTTACCACAACCAAATGTCTTTCAGCTAGTGCATGGATGAACAAACTGTGGCATAATACGTAGGAATACCACTCAGCTATGAAAAGGAAGACATCACAGCATACACAGAGTGGATGGGAATCATGTGCTAAGTGAAAACAGCCAGCCTCAATAACCTGCATGTTGGAGGATTGTATTTATAGAACATTCTAGAAGAGGCAAGACAACAGGGACCAAAGACATGTCTATGACTGCTGGGGCTGGGAGTGGGAGGAGCTGTGATTTCAGGAGTACAGAAGAAGCAGTGGATATATGACTATGCATTTGTTAAGACTAATGGACCTATACACTAAAAAAGTGAATTTTACTCAGCAAATTATGCTTCAATTTCTTTTAGAAAAAGAACAGAATCAGTCTAGGATTTATTACTAAACTATCCTTTTTCTTAGAGAACTCAAACCCCCCAATTAAAAAAATTATTTTAAAACTAACATAAATGTGTAAGCAGCATTTTTTTCCCTATTTCCTTCTCATTTTGGTTCACAGGTTAAAAATGGAAATCCAAGTTTCCAGTCAGTAGACTGAACTGTCTTGGAATGATATTGGTCTGACCAAGTATAAATGTTGTCCATGAATGTATCTCTGCCTTTGAAGATCCTGAATGTTCATTTCTGCTCCCAGGTAGCAGTTCTTATTTGCATTGACCTCCAACAACTTCCTCCATGCAAGCCTACGAAGCCAGTCATCTGCTTGCAAGTGCAGGCATGACTTTCCTGAGTTCTTTTGTGCTTCAAGACATAAGGATTGACAGAATCTGAGTTTCAATGCATCTGGCTTTTAAGCCGGAGATTGTGTAGCTGGAAGGCTTCTGGTGTTCTAAGCCCAAGGATAGCAGGTATCTGTGCTAAAAGAATACTTTATACAAATAAGGAGTTCCCATTGGATGTTCTAGACTCTATTCCATGCCATGAGCACTATTGAAAACACTGTAAATTCTTATGCTTCTACTAGAGAGAGCTCAGACGCTCAGATTAGAGTTTTTCTAGTTATTAGACCATAGTGTGACATTTGAAACTATCAAATGGATAAAAAATATTTCACAGCTCATAACTTCATGCTATGAGCAAGTCCATAATAGGTGCACACATGCATATGTAGTATTCATTAGAGAGATTTAGAATCAATCCAAGTATTATGTTATGAATGTGCTGCACTGTGCTTTCTAGTAGTAGAGATAAATTTATACCTACTCTCTTGTTTCCTGTGTGAATACATACAATCATGCATGGCTTAACAACAGTGACATGTTCTGAGAAATACATTGTTAGGCAATTTTATTGTTGTGCAAACATCCTAGAGTGCACTTATACAGGCATAGATGATACAGCCTACTATACACCTGGGCTATATGGTATAACCTATTGCTCCTAGGATACACACCTGTATAGTGTGTTACTATACTGAATACTGTGGGCAATTTTTACTATACTGTCTTTATTTAGATGTATTTTGATACACAGATACTACTGTAAGTGGTTACCTAAATATATCGAAACAGAAAAAAATTTACAGTAAAAATATGGCATAAAAGATAAAAAAGGATACACCTGCATAGAGCTCTTACCATGAATGGCGCTTGCAGGACTAGAAGTCCCTGGGTGAGTCAAATTGGAGGCAGCACGAGGGAGAAGGTATTGGAGGCTTGAGGAGAAATTGTGAAGCTGTCCATGATCAAGGAGGCCCTGAGTGGGCGACGATGTGATGCCCTCCCCTAGGAGACACCACCCATGACCAAGCACTCATCACTAATGGGCCCATGGGCATGAGCACAGCGATGGTTTGTGGGTGGGGTCCCCTCTTTTCTCTTCATATGACTTTGTCACTTGTTATCAAGCAGAGCATAGTAACTGCTTTTAAATATATTTTCCAAAAATTACTGCATAATGTTTTGAGTAATAAATTAGTTTTCTCAAACACAAAGTAAGTGTTACTATCTTTGTATCCCCTTAAAAGTAGTGGCTGCTGCTATATCTCCATGTTAATCCTAATGCATCCTTCCCACACAGTGCCCCCCATGATGGCACAGTCACTGCTCCAGCATTGCAGAGCTTCCTTTCATGGTGCCATCTGCATCATTACCTGGTACTTGACTTCTCAAAATAGAGAAACAAACTCTTCACAGGTCCCTAAGCAGGTCCTAGATAATATCTGCTATGAGAGCAGCATTAACACCCAAACTGGCTCACAAATGAGAGCTTCAAAGTTATAGTGACTTTTTAAAATTAACCTTACCCAGAAATCCAATTGATCATCAACTGTGTAGATTATCTCTCCAGACCTCTTTCAAATCCATCTGGTCTATTGAATTTCTATTCTACCTTCATGGCACTTATTGATTGGGGGCTCTGATTAAATTTTTCCAAGTCAAACCTGGGCCCACCCCTCTTTGCATCCTCAGAGTCTTTCTGCTCTCCAGGTGTCTCGGATGGTGGAATTGGCCTCTGATCTCAGGGTTCCAACCTCTTCCTGCCTGAAGAGCTCCTAACCTCATCACATGTGCACCATTCTAGAGAAGGCAGAGCCTTTGCCTCTGTTTCCTTCAAACAGCTCATTCTCTCTGTGATATTCATCACCTCCAATAACACAAAGTGAATCTGAATGTCTTCAACAGAGTGCTAGGCCTGGGCCCATCTGGACAAATTTGAAAGTTTAAAAAGTACAGTGAGCACTGGATGCTGAGCAGAGACCCCCTGGATCAGTGGCTGGAACTGTGAGGAGTACAGGATGGAAGGACAGGGTCCCTGACCACCAGCACCTGCCCAGGGTCAACGTGACTCCTGCATCCACTAGAGGTCGATGTGCCCTAAGCACTGCTCAGGTCCCCAGCTCATCAGCTGTTTGTCCTCCACTTGCAGGTGTTCCTGTGTCCTCCATGGGGTGCAGCCCCTTTCCCTTGTACAGTTTCTCCATTTCTCAGCCAGAGCCAGTCTGAAGTCAAAGGAGGGGCTTGTGCAGGCTCCAGAAAAGGCAACATTTTCATGGAGTTCATCCACCCTGAAGAACAGGGTGACAGATAAGAAGGGTTGGTGGGCTCAGTCCTGGCTGTGGCTCGGGAAGCAGAACCTGGGGCTTCTCCACCATGGCCTGGGCTCCACTCCTCCTCCTCACTCATTGCACAGATGGCTACCTGCTGGAAATACAGCGAGGGCTCCTGGATGTTGCCTGGTATGATGACCTCTGCCTTCTCCCTGGGAACCAGCCTTGATCTGTCCTCACTGTTCTCTGTTGTTCCCTCCTTGCAGGGTCTTGAGCTGAGGTTGTGCTCACTCAGCCCTACTCTGTGGTGAGTATCTAGGTCTCTAGGGCAGAGTATCACTACCTCCTGCACCTGCAGCAGTGGCAGCATTGGGGGCTGCTATGTGCCCTGGTACCAGCAGCTCCTGAGTAATGCCCTTACCACTGTGATATACGATGATAACTAAAGACCCTCTGAGGTCCCTCATCAGTTCTCTGGCTCCATCGACAGCCTCTCCAACTCTGCCTTTCTGACAATCTCTGGATGGAGTCTGAGGATGAGGCTGACTACTACTGTCATTCTTATGATGACAGTGGTAATCACATAGTGCTCCAGATCCCTGGGGAAGTGAGTCAGAAACCTTCAGAGCACCCCCGCATTGGATCTGCCCTCAGCCTGTCCCCAGCAGAGTGTCTACTTCTTCCCTTCCTCCTGCCTGAGTGCTTCAGTTGGATCTGTCTGCTCATGACTTTCTCAATTTTCTTTCCAAAATACCAGTATCTCCTTCCAAATATTGATGGCTGATCTTGTAACACAGTTACAATCAATCTATAGGGTAGATATTTAAGTCAGGGTTTCTGAAACACAGGACTATTGCTCTTCTGTGTTTTCTACTGTCCTGCACAGTGTAAGATGTTTAGCAGCATCTCCCACCTTTGCCCATTAGATTCTATTACCATCCTCCTCTCTCTTGTGACAACAAAACTGTCTGCAAACACGGACAAATGCTCCTTTCCTGAAGGGCTAAGTCAGCCCTTGTTGAGACCACTCTGATTAAAAAGTATGTCCTCTTTCCACATCCTCTCCAGCATCTGTTGTCTCCAGGTTTTTT
>CAUYLG010008206.1:0-154833 GCA_963573385.1 Cacajao melanocephalus | reverse complement strand
GTTTTTTGTTTTTCCGTGGGTGGGGGTGGGTTCTTTTTCCCTCCTTGTCGCCAATTTAACCCACCCTTGGTGTCCTCCGCTCAAAACGCCAACAAAAAAAAAAAAAAAAAAAAAAAAAAAAAAAAAAAAAAGCATTTCCCTTGGGTCTACTCCTAGGAGTAGAATTATGCTAACTTATTCTCCATAGTAGGTGGCACAGTTTATAGTCTCATATACTATGTAAGTGTAAGGGCATCTGTGGATTCATAAACTCTACAATATTTGAATCTGTCACACTTCTTAAGTTTTGCCAATCAAATAAGTGAAATATGGATCAAGTAAGTGACATATGGTATCTCACTGTGGTTGTCACCTGAATTCTCTTACTACTCAGGTATAGAACATCTCTTTCTTTGTATGTTTGTGGCCACATGTTTCCCCTTCCGCAAAACATTAGTTCATGTCTCTTATTCATTTATTTTTTACTAATTGTCCTTCTCATATTGAGGTGTAGGCGTTCTTTATATATTTGTGATACTAATCCTTTAACAGACATGAACTTTTTAAAAAGTGCCTTTTTAAAAACTTAAAAAAAAAAAGCCTTTTAAAAAACTTTAAAAAGATACCTTAGAGTGATGAAGAATTTGAAGAACAAATTTTCATCAATGCTTTTTGTGTCTTATTTAATAACTTACACCTAGATATTCTCCATATTTTTTAACTAAAAGAATTAAGGTGTTTTTAAAAAAATATTCAAGTGAAATTTTAAAATAGCTTTGAAAGATGCTGTTGGTATGAATTACAACTCTATTAAATCTCAGGATTGACATCATGTTACCTGCTACCTAATAACCATGTTTTCTAAGAAAAGAAAAGCATACCTTCAAATACTAGTATCCAAGTAGTGACAGTTACAGGGAGTTCTTAGAAACAAATATTTAAACTCATTATTTGCATTCAGACTTCTATAATAAAGCAATGCTCCTGCCTCAGCCTCCCAAGTAGCTGGGACTACAGGCATATGGAATCACATCCAGCTACTGTTTTTACTTTTTGTAGAGATGTTGTTTCACCATGTTGCCCAGGCAGGTTTTGAACCCCTAAACTGAAGTGATCAACCTGCCTCAGCCTCCCAAAGTGCTGGGCTTATATGCATGAGCCACAACCCCTGAAATTTCATATGCTAAAAAACAGACAAAGTAATTGACTTGGACTATCTGAGGAAGCTTAATCCTAATTTAGCAGTAAGCAAAGCCAAGACTCAACCTAAATTGGACTGAAGACTCCCCAAAGGCTCCAGGAAACTGGTAGTACAGGGTAGGTGACGATGGGGTTGTGGTGGGGCAGGGGTTGAAAGATAAGCTAAAAATAGAATTGTTAACAAAGTCTTAGGAAACAGTTGAATTTCTGAAATCTCTCTCCACATGTATACACAACTTCCCTGCAAAGCTTAGTAAGACTCTCCCTAATTCCAGTGGAAGACAAGTGACTTATATTTTGAAGACTATACAACTGAGAGTCTCTGGACAGGGGAGCACCAGGCACATTTGAGGGTAGGTGTATTGTAACTGAGAGGGTTGACTGAATGTTTACATACGGAATGCTGGACCATTCGTCTTTTTCTCCCAACTCTGCTCCTGAAATGCTGAAAGCCAGAACATATCTTCCAAGCAAGAAACAAAGACTTCTGAGGACCTGATAAGCCCAAAGGTACAGATCCAAGGGCATAGACGTCTATCTGCCCTAAGAAAATGATCCCGTTTGATCACACAACAGCAAAACCTGGGCCCAACAAGTCTAACCTACAGGGCTCTGAACTTCCCGCACATTTTGAAGCAGTATTTCTAAAACTTTCTCATGTCACATCACATACAGAACCTGTAGTATCACTCTGTGCTAAACAGAGGGTGCCTGTAGGCTCAGGGCTGGTCAGGGCCCCCAGACTCTTTAACGCTGCTCAGCTACTCTGGGGACTGACACCATCAGTATCTTCATACAATGGCGACATGCATTTTTGGCACACTGGTTAAGAAACTGTTTTAGAGCACTGCTCAAAAATTGAGCAAACAGGACTCATTAGATATTTAACAAAGATAAAAGGACCAAAACTGACAGGAAAAAAGGTAACTTAAAGGAAGTAAAGATTGTGCTAAAATGTAAAGTTCAAGGAAAAAAGAAAAATTCATCTTAATCTTCCCAGGGGGAAAAGACAGGATACTGTATACATAAAACAAGAGTAGGATGATATAAAAAGAAACATCCATAATAGGCCAGCAAAAAAATGCTAATGATTGCAAAAAAACATTTTTTTAACACAGGGTCAAGATAAAAAATTGAGGAACTCTCCTAGAAAAAAACAGCAAAAAGACAAAGGCAGAAAATATGAGAGATGGCTGAGCACATGGCTCATGCATATAACTCCGGTGCTTTGGGAAGTTGCTTGAGCCCAGGTGTTCAAGAGCAGACTGGGCAACACAGTGAGAACCCATATCTATTTTTTTTTAATTTATTATTTTTTTAAAAAAGAAAATAGGAGAAATGAGTTAAGCAAACTAGAAGATCAGTCCAGACAGTTCAACATCTGAAAAAAAGGAATGTGCCCCCACCAAAAAAGATAAGACTACTAAGGAGGTACTCTCAACAACGCATGAAAATAGATCCACTCCAGAGCACATCATCATCGTAATTCAGGATACTGGAAATAAAAAAAAAATTCTTATAAGCTTTCAGAAAGAAAAATAGATTATACGGAAAGGATCAAGAATCAGAATGGCTTCATTTGTAAATGAAAGTTAAATAACAAAGAAGAAATGAGTTTAAAATTCTAGAAGAAAATTATTTCAGACCTAGATTTTTATAACCTACCAAACTATCAATCAAGTGGCAGGAGGGAACAAAGACATTTTCAGCTATATGAAGTCACAAAACAATTTACTCCCCAAGCAACCTTTCTCAGACTGGTGTTAGAAAATGTGCCCCAACAAAACTAAGGAATAAATCAAGAAAGTGGAAGATTCTGGATACTAACAAGACACAATCTAACACAGGAAGGAGTAAAAGGAATGCAGAATAATGGTGAAGGATGATCCTGGGATGACAGCTATGTACCAGCAGAAGGCCCTCATCGATCTTTACTGTATGACAGTATACAGAGGATATTTAGACAGCTTTCTTTCCTCCCTGTATTTCCTATCTACTATTCCTGCCTGTACAGTTTCTAGTGAACTAATGGCTTTACTCAAAAGGTACTTCGTTTCTACCGGCTGTCCTCTAGGTATATCTATGTGCCTGATACTTTTATTAAAAGTGAAGGAGAGAATTTGAGTCAATTCTCCATCAAGAGAGAATACAGTGTAAGTGGTAAGAATATCAAAATATCTGGTTTTGAAACGCATCATACAATCTTTTTGGCAACTGACATGTCTTCACTTAGGATGTCATGACTATTTTTATTTCTCAGTCACTTTGCTGGTTATCAACGTTTACAGCCTCTCAGCTCCAAATTCATCCTGTTTTGCTTGTTTTGCAAAAATGCATCTGATCTTTTTAAACCATTTTCCTTTGTCAACTGGCATTATGTTAAGCTTCAGGTAAAGGCACCAGAAAGATACTGCAGGATGTGAGACTTTTGCTTGCTGGTTCTGGTGAAGAGACGTGGCTCCTGCCAGGCAGTCTTCCCTCCTAACACCAGGCTCTCACAGCACGCAACTGCAACCACACCCTGAAGTTTTCCCCAGAGCCTCCATCAAAGCACCTTCCCATGAATAGCCTTCTCAGGCATCTTAGAGCAGCGGTCCCCAACCTTTTTTACACCAGGGACTGGTTTCGTGGAAGACAATTTTTCCACAGATGGGAGTTGGGGGGATGGTTTCAGGATTAAATTGCTCCACCTCAGATAATCAGACATTAGATTCCCACAAGGAGTACACAATCCAGCTCCCTCGCGTGCCCAGTTCACAACAGGGTTCACGCTCCTGTGAGAATCTAATGCCACTGCTGATCTGACACGTGATAGGAGGCGGAGCTCAGGCTGATAGGAGACGGAGCTCAGGCGGGAATGCTTGCTTGCCAGGGGCTCACCTCCTGCTGTGTGGCCCAATCCTAAGGCCATGGACGGGTCGTGGAAGACAGATTCCTAGCAAGCTCCACAATGTGGCTTTTCTGCCATGCAGAAAGCCATGGGTGTGCCCTAATAAGTCAGCTATGGGGTAGGAGATGCTCTATGTATCTATTCCTGCATTTTTTAGATTTCTCTTTACTTCTTACTGGCCAATCTCTCATTACTCCAATCTACTGCTGTAGTTAATAATTCTTTACATTAAATTTTCTTTGTTCAAACTGTTGTGTGGTTTCTCTCTCCTGACTAGACCTAGACAGATACTAACAGCCACTAACATATTTAGAAGAGGTATCTCCAAAACATGTTCAGATAGAGGAGCTTTAAGCTAGAATTAGAGTTCTTATTTTAAAGTAACCTGTGTTTAAATAAGAGCTAGCTGTACTTGTATACGTCTTGCAGATGGCGGTAGGATGAGGGAAACTAGGCCATCAGGGAAAAGGCTACAAGGAGCCCTTCTATTGTTTTATTTTTATTTTTGACTCATGTGACTGGATGGGTTTTCTTTTTTAAAAAAGATTATTCTGCTGTGATATGTTTTCACAATGAAAGATGATCACTTTTAAAGAATACAGGTTTTGGCCAGGCACAGTGGCTCATGCCTGTAATCCTGGCATTTTGTAAGGCCAAGGTGTGAGGACTGCTTGAGCCCATGAGTTCAAGGCGATCTTGGGCAACACAGCAAGACCTCATTTCTATTTAAAACAAACAAACATAAAAGAGTACAGGTTTTTCTCAGCAGGTGGCAGAAGACAGACAATGGCTAACAGGACAGAGAGACTTCCTGAAATATTAGCATGAACCATTTCAGACATCTATAAAATATGATTCTTTCCAAAGCCCATGAAAAAATGAATTGCTGTACACTTGAAGTCTCCAAACATCTGAAGGTTAAATAACGAAACTTTAATTACGGTTTAAATTCAGATCCTTACACCTGCCCCGACACTTTACCATCATCCTGTCCTGCCCTTGACCTCCCCCAATACCACCTGTGCTACCCAATTCCCACCTGTCTTTGAAAGACCAGTTCTAATGTCAGCTGTTATACAGGTTTTTCTTTTCTTTTCTTTTCTTTTTTGAGACAGAGTTTCACTTTTGCTGCCCAGGCTGGAGTTCAATGGCACGATCTAAGCTCACCACAACCTCCGCCTCCCGGGTTCAGGCGATTCTCCTGCCTCAGCCTCCTGAGTAGCTGGGATTACAGGCGCATGCCACCACACCTGGCTAATTTTTTGTATTTTTAGTAGAGACGATGTTTCACCATGTTGGTCAGGCTGGTCTCGAACGCCTGACCTTGTGATCCACCCGCCTCAGCCTCCCACAGTGTTGGGATTACAGGCATGAGCTACTGCACTCAGCCAGACCACTCTTTGAGTAGCAAGGGGTTAACTGGTGCTTCTCAAATTATCTATACTACGCTTTTTTTATTTTGTATTTCCAATTAATCCCAGAGGAATATTTTGTAAAATATAATAAGACTTAATTCCTAGATAAATAAAATTCAACTGACATAAATTACTCTGTCAAACTGCTAAAGGAGTTTCTAAATTCTTGTGCTTCTATGATCATGGCCAGGTGACAATTTGCAGACCATCACCAGCCTGCACCTGACATCTCAGAAGCATCAGGCTGGATGATCATCTATAGGGAAAGTTGGAAATTAGGGCCTCTAGAAGGGCCTCCCTTCCAATCTTCGATTGTAAGACTCACTCAAATCTATTGTGAAGCAGGCTTGCTCCACAGCCTTCTGCCATTCCCTCTGGCATTTCTGGGATGGTCACCATTCCTTTCTAATTTAGTAACTATACATATCTTTCTTATTCTCCCTTACTGTCTTAACCTTTTCCCCCAACTTAAAATCTCTATACACCTTTAGTTTTTATTGCATTCTGTTTTGCATTTCTTTCCTTTGACATACCCTCATTTTTTCTGATACCTACCAAAAGATTTTGCCTTAGATTTTCCTTTTTTAACTAGAATCTTCTCATCTTGCACTTTGTTTTTATCTCCACCACATATAACTGAGAAGTCAATGAACTGGAATGAATGAGTAATGAACAATAAACATTTAAAAACAGCTAAGCTAAAGGGTAAATAACTGATCATTTGCTCCTTAAGAGAGTCTATAGATCAATCAGCCTTTTCTATGTTCTTTGTCCCCATCTCAGAAGGCTACAGGGTCACACATTTGTTGTGAAGTCTTAAATTTGTTGGAAGCCTTAATAGTCTTCTTCATTATTACATGATGTCAATTTACAAACTCTCCTAGAAAATGCAGCAACCTTAAAATACCACCTTGAGAATTTTATAACACTCTTTAAACAATTAGAAACAAACAACAGTATTATAAAAATGGACCTCAGGTGTTCAAATATAAATACCACTTGTGTCATATTCTTCCTGTTTTCTGCTTCTAGGGCAAGACATTTCCCCTCTCTGCCCCATCTGCTCATCTGTAAACAGAAGAGATTAAATAAGGTGATTTGCAATCTCTTCCATCCCCGACCATTTCTTGACTGAGCTGCTAAAACCAGCTACACAGAATTACTGCAGAGACTCAGCCCTGAGACCTACTCTAGTGAGTCCTAGAGGCTTAACTCTGGCCAACTCAATCAGTACTTGAGGATTTATAATATACCTCTTGCAGATCATGTGGTCTAAGTTTATTTTTTTCCCAAGCACCCATCATTTGGCCAATCTTTTAAAAAATATTTTCTGTTCTATTAAAGTAGAGCAGAAAGTGAAGCAATATTCATTTTACTTTCTCTTGGCAACATGGAAAAAAGGACATAAGAAAAGTCGTTGGCTACTAGCTAATAAAGAAGTTGGTATTATTCAGTTTTACTTCCATGAAAGTGGCCTACAACTTGTAAGCAACTATAATCGAGCCAAAGTCATCCACTGGTACATGTCATCCACTGGTACATATAGTCCTCTTCCTGCCTCCAAATTGCTGGAAAAGTTCAATGTGTCTAAATGCCACAACAAACCACCCAGATAATAGGCTTGGTCGTCGTCTTCCAAGAATCATTTTAGATGTGACGTAACAGCAATAGAGAACAAGTCTAAGTGATTTTTCTTCCCCTCTGACGTAAAAGCTTGTCTCCAATAAAAGCAAAGACACATATTTAAATAGAATGTAATGTTCAAGAAGTCGAGATTTGCAGAAATTTGGGGGTGATTCATGGGTATTACTCATATCATTTCTAATGAATCATGTCATCATGTCACATCAGATTGTGTAGCTACCAGGAACAGTAAAGCGGGGACTGTGTAGCCTCTTTATTTACCCGGTTATGCCAAACTAATAATTCATATTCCTGCGGGGCATTTGTTTTACAGACGCCATCCAACTCCTTTTTTTGTCTTCAGGAGTTCCTGAAAGCATATCAAAATTAGACCTTCAGGGAAGAGGATTTTTAGGCCAGTAAAACCACTCTGGGTGACACTATAATAGTGGATCCGTGTCATGACATATTTGTCCAAACCCACAGAGGCACGACACCAAGAGTGAACCCTGGTATCAACTACGATCTCTGAGTGACAATGATGTGCCAATGTCGGTTCAGGAATTATAGCAAATGTATCACCCTGGTGTGGGATACTGATAATGGGGGAGGCTGTGCATGGGTGAGAATGAGGTACAGGGGATATATCTGTACCTTCCTCTCAATTTTGCTGTGAACATTAAGTTGCTCTAAAAAATAAAGCTGTTGGCATGGTGGCTCACACTTAAAATCCCAACACTTTTGGAGGCTGAGGTGGGAGAATTGGTTGAGCCCAGGAGTTTGAGACCAGCCTGGACAACACAGTGACAGCTCCTCTCTACAAAGAAAAAAAACAAATTAGCCAAATGGGGTGGTGTGCACACCTGTGGTCCCAGCTACTTAAGAGGCTGAGGTGGGAAGATCACTTGAGCCTGGTAGGTCGAGGCTGCAGTGAGCTGTGATCATGCCACTGCACTTCAGCCTGGGCAATGGAGTGAGACCCTACCTCAAAATAAAAAAATACACAAAAATCAAAAATAAAAGATCTCTTTAGTCCTCATTCAACTTAAATGAAATATCAATTAGCAGTTAATGTTTCCATCAACAGATGGCCTCATCTCACACAAGCCTTTTACAGCCCACTTTTGTGGGTGGGAAAACACCAACCCCTTTATCTCACAGTTCCTGCCATCCAAGAATTCCATCTACAGGGAAGAAGAGCATTTCCACAGATGTCTGAGATTACAACCAGAGGTCTCAGAGGGAAACGCAAGGAAGCCCCTCAGCAGGCAGTGGGGTATGGAGTAAGTGCCAGAGGCCTACAGGTAAGCTGCCCTTTGTACAGCTCCATGAGCTACACAGGGTAACACCAAGGCGCTCTTCCTAGAGGACAAAGCCACATTAGGGGAGTGCTGAGGAGACAGCAAGAAGGCACAGGATGGTCTTGGTGACCTGCCTGGGAACTGCCATCGACCTCACACTGGTTCACTGAGAGCAAGGGGATAAGGTGGGGGGAAGGGGAGTGAATGCAGGAACCTGCATGAGGCCCCCACCTCCTCTCACTTCACTCAGAGCTGGACTTGGTGTTCCCAATGGAGGCTCAATGAGCCTTCTTTTCCTTCACTGTTTCCTTTAATTTCCCTCTATTCATTTCTCTCTGCCTCTAATTCTTATCTAGATTGTGGTTTTTACTCACCACAAAAACTTTTTTTCCTCACACACAGCTTACAATGACTCATCATTTGAACGGATTTGTTTTGTTTTTTTGAGACGGAATCTCATTCTGTTGCCCAGGCTGGAGTGCAGTGGTGCCATCTCAGCTCACTGCAACCTCTGTCTCCCGGGTTTAAGCCATTCTCCTGCCTCAGCCTCCTGAGTAGCTGAGATTGCAGGTGTGCACCACCACACCTGGCTAATTTTTGTATTTTTAGTAGAGATGGGGTTTCACCATGTTGCCCAGGCTGGTCTTGAACTCGTGACCTCAAGTTATCTGCCCACCTTGGTCTCCCAAAGTGCTGGGATTACAGGCATAAGCCACCAGGCCCAGCCATGCATTTTTAGTAGAGACAGGGTTTCACCATGTTGCCCAGGCTGGTCTTAAACTCCTGATTTCATGTGATCTGCCCACCTCAGCCTCCCAAAGTGCTGGGATTACAGGAGTGAATTACCAGTCTGCTTTCTCAGAATGTTTGGGAGAGCTTTATTAAAAAACAACAACAACAACAAAACAGATTCCTCGGTTCCAACCTAGGCCAATGAAATCCAGTCCAAGCATGTGCATGTTAAAAAAGTTCCCAGCTTGTCCTGACTTTCCCCATGCATGGAACGTCCCCCACCCTGAGTCACACAGTTTAATCCTTCCCTGGATCCATGTCTCTGCTCCAGTAACACCTCCAAAGAGCAGCTGAGGTACCTATCATGTCTAAAACAACAAGCCCCCAACCCCCTTTCTTTGCTTTATTTTTCCATAGAATTTATTACCATCTAATAAGATGCATTTGTTTAATGTTAATATCCATGAAAATGGGGACCTTGTTTCCTGCTCTATCCTTATACCTAATAAAATGGTACTGAACGGGTACCTGAAAAATAGTTATTGACTTGATAAATGAGCAAAGAGCCAGGTTGGAAAACCAGTGGATCTTAATCTATGATGTTGGTGACTATTCTCATGTGGTTCTGAAGTCAAATGACCACCCTGTTTAGAATGACATCATGAACCAGCTGAGCAGTTGAGAGATTTTCTGCACTCCATCCTGCTGGTTTGTCCATAATGAGAAGGGGATACTTTTTCTCCATATCAACCCAGGGTGTGCTGGGCAGTCAGCAGTTCGAGTGAGTCAATGCTCAAATGTTCCACTATCCACAGCTGCCTCAATGTCCCCAATGCAATAATCCAAATGGGAACTGGAATCTAGGGCTGGCTGTAGGAGGAGGCTTTCATTTGGGAATAAACCCCCTTGCACATCATCTGATCCTGCTTCTCTGCTCCCTACTCAACACAGGCGCCCTGCCTAGAAAGATTTGGAGATGCAATGTAGTGAAAGGTCAGGAAAGCTTTCAGAATATCAAGGATTTACTGTCCACGTGTCTTCATTCTATCAACCAATAACACAGTAAAGAAGGTGAAGCAGACCCAGCTTCACAACAGAGGTGCAGAAGCAACTCCCAGGAGGTCACAGTCCTATCCTTCCCCGACAGCCTCCCTGTCCCCAACTATGCAACACAGGCAGATCCACAGAAAACTTTTCCATTCTCCTCTTGCTATCACATCATCCACTTTGAAGAGGAAATATAATGTAGCATTTTGTATTTAGCTTTGCTCTGAGTAACCATGTCCAATTACATCTGTATCTGGAAGAAATATGAGAATAGCAATTATGTATCTTTGAGAGTCATGTGGTTTGAAGAAAGGAGAAATTTATCTCAAAGAATATTGTTTTCTGAAAAGAGAACATGGCAAGTGTGAATTACAAATGAAACAGGAAGAGAGCGCAGTGAAACTTGTGCAGAGTATGCATGTGTTTGGGGGGACGAGAGGCAGGGAAGACAGGACACACAGAGCACCCCAGGATTGTGGACGTGCATAACTATAAGTAACAACTGCCAGGCAGGAACACAGCCATCCCTACAGGGAGAGCTACAAAGTGTAACCAAATCAATGAAAACTGGATTGGTGGATAGGTGGTTTCGTTTTGTACAGCTAGCCTCTTTACTGCATCAGGTGAGGTATGAGGTACTAAGCATGGATTCGGAAATAAGATTTCAAATAGTTGGTAGTCCCTGCCCTTGAGGAGCTGATAAACTTTCACTATTGACTGACTGACTGATTGGTTGAGACAGAGTCTTGTTCTTGTCATCTAGGCTGAAGTGCAGTGGCACAATCTTGGCTCACTGCAGCCTCTGCCTCCTGGGTTCAAGCGATTCTCCTGCCTCAGCCTCCCGAGTAGCTGGGATTACAGGTATATGCCACCACACCCGGCTAATTTTTGTATTTTTAGTAGAGACAGGGTTTTGTCATATTGGCCAGGCTGGTCTCGAAGTCCTGACCTCGTGATCTGCCCACCTCAGCCTCTCAAAGTGTTGAGATTACAGGCGTGAGCCACCACACCCGGCCCTGACAAACTTTCACTTCTATCCATAGACTTAATGTCAACAAAATGAAGTGCTATGAATCATTTCTAGTTTGGATTTTCTTCCAGGCATGTGAGCCTCTAGAATTATGTTTCATGATAAAGCACCCATTGTGTTCCATAACTCCTTTTCACCATAGCCTGCTCAAAGCCTATTCCTCCCCAGCTGTTTCTAACTAGTAAATGGCACTATTTTCTACCCACCTGCTTAAAATTTCAGAGTCCACCTAATACATTCAGAAGGAATAACTGAGTTATAAGATAGAGGTGGATGCTAAAACTGGTAGAATGCAAGTTAATGAGGAATGTGATATTTACATTATCTCAAAGTGTTGCTCCCACAAATTATTAATTATAAAGAGAAAAATAGATCAACCTAGTGGATATCTCTTCCCCCCCACCCTGCCCCCCTGAGACAGAGTCTCACTCTGTCGCCCAGGCTGGAGTATAGTAGTGCAATCTCAGCTCACTGGAACCTCTGCCTCCTGAGTTCAAGCAATTCTCTGGCCTCAGACTCCCAAGTAGCTGGGCTTACAGGCCACCACACCTGGCTAATTGTGTATTTTTGGTAGAGACAGGGTTTCTCCATGTTGGTCACGCTGGTCTTGAACTCCTGACTTCAGGTGATCTACCTGCCTTGGCCTCCCAAAGTTCTGGGATTACAGGTGTGAGCCACCACACCCAGCCTTCCATGAGCTTTCTTTCAGGACAGTATATCCAAGCCTTCTCTTTGCTCTTCTGACACACTGAAGACCACCCAGTTTAAGCATATGCCCCAAAAGGTAATTCTTGCTTCCCAAATAAACCGTTGTAAATTTAGAGATTTGCTTTATATTGTATACAACTTCAACAAAGGAATGAGAGAATGCAAGGAGTCTGGCAAAGCTAGAGAGTGGAGAGCAGCCATGTGTATGAGGGGACAGGGTGGGACGTGGGGAAGAGCTGTTCCTGAAGGACTTCCCACAAACAAACTTGGACTTCGCCTTGAGGGAAATGGAGCCACTCCTTAGGAATTTGGTTTTCTTTTTTTCACCTATTGATTTTGAAACAATTTTAGATTTTAAAAAAAGTTTTTAAAGACTGTATTGAATTCCTTTGCACCCTACTTATCCAAACTCAGAAATTAATATTGGTACAGAACTACTTTACTCGAGTATCACATTCCCCCCGTGGTGTCCTTTCTCTGTTCTGGGATCTGGGATCCAATCTACCGTCCCAACCTGCAGCAGTGAGTTGTCATGTCTCTAATCTGTGACAGTTTGTCCTTCCTTCCTTGTCTTTCATGACCCTAACACTTTGATGAGCACTGGTCGATTATTTGCATCTCGTCCCTCAAGTTGGATTTCTGTCCTCTTTTTCTTTTTTTCAAGACAGGGTCTCTGTTGCCCAAGGCAGAGTGCAGTGCTGTGAGCATAGCTCACTGCAGCCTCAAACTTCCATTCTCAAGTGATCCTTCTCCCTCAGCCTTCTGAACAGCTGAGAATACAAGTATACACCACCATGCCTGACTGATTTTGAAAGGTTTTGTAAAGATGGGGTCTTGCTATGTTACCCAAGCTGGTCTAGACACCTGAGATTAAGCAATCCTCCTGCTTCATCTCACACCTGCCAGGATTTCAGGAGTCAGCTACCACGCCTATCCCGTTTAATTTCTTATAATTCCATTGAGGTGATTCATTTTTCCCAGGCATACTACAGAAATGATCTTGTACCCTTGTCTGTATCATATCAGGGACAAAATGATATTGTTATGTCTTGTTACTAATGATTTAACCTTGGTCACTTGGTTAAGGTGGTTTCTGTTGAGTATCTCCACCGTTGTTACAATTTTTCCCTTTGTAATTAATAAATATATTATGGGAGATAATTTGAGAATACATAAGTATCTTTTTCTCCTCGAAATCTCATCCTTTTTGTAGTCATCAGTAGATCTTGTCTGCAACAATAACTGTGGTATTTCAATGATGATTTCTATCCTCTATTCCTTCTACATATACAAATTGAAATTCTTTTATACGAAAGACCCATCTCCTCTCCTCCATTTATTAGTTTATTCATCTATTTACTTATCCATCCACAGACACATGAGTGTTTACCTTATTATCTGGAGTAGAATCCAGTGTTATTGCTATTTTCTTGCTCACACTGCTGAAGTATTGGCCTCTGGGAGTCCCTTCTGGGTGGCTCCCGTGCCCTGTGCAAAGCCTCTGTCTTCTGAGCTGCTCCATGCTTCTTGGCACAAAATGCTCCAGCCTCTTGGTGTCTTTTTCCTGCCCCAGCACTGAATCAGCCATGTCTCTGGGGACATTAGAGCTTTAAACATTATCCAATTACATTCTAGAAACATCACTCTGGTGGCAGCAGGGTGGAGACTGATGGGGGCTGAGCAGGGAGGCAGATGGCCGAGTGAGAGGTCCTGCCACAAGTCAGAACGGATGGACGCTGGCACTTGAACAGGGGCAGGGCCAGTGGCGATGGTGAAGAAATAACAAATTCCAGAGATCTGAGAGGTAGAAACGAGAGGTCTGGGCATCAATTAGATGCTGAGAGTGAGGAAGGTGGTGGTATTTCTGCTGCCTCCTAGATTTCTCATCTGGGCATCAATTAGATGCTGAGAGTGAAGAAGGTGGTGGTGTTTCTGCTGCCTCCTAGATTTATCCTGGGGAGTCTCGTAGTGTATTAACCAACGTAGCCAATGGAGGACAGCCCACTGGCAGCGGGGAGGGAGCTAGTCTGACTGGGTTTAAGGTGGCCATGTAGCGGGCTTGGTATCAGCGGGTCTGCGGCTCAGGAGAGAGGTCAAGGCAGTAGCATCTCTAGAGTAGATGAGATCGCCATGTGAGAGAGTGCAGGGTGAGGATGCAATCTTATGCCTAATCAAGGTATAGGGACAGACAGAAAGCAGGGCCAGAAAAGCAAGCTATAGGGACATGGGACAAAAGGTGCCGTACAAGTGTGGAGAGACCCAGTATCAACACAATGATCTAACAGTGATAAATACAGCAGACAGGTCAAGATAAACACTTAAGTTTTCACTTGATTTGGCAATTATACGTTACAATTTTTTAAAAAACAGCTTTGATGGAGTGATAAGACACAAGCCTAAAGGAGCTGAGACTGTGCACAAGATAAAGAGATACTATTCTTACAAGAAGCCTAGTTGCAAAGCCAAGGAAATTATGCACTTGTTAGAAGAGGATGCAGAGCCAGTTTGCTTTTTTCCTTTTTTTCCCAATGTAAGTACGGAGTTTATTTGGCCCCATTTGAGGACTGCAACCCAGGAACACAGATTCCAGTTGCCCTGAATGAATCTATGCTCTCTCTGTTTGCTTTTCACAGATGCGTTTGTGTGACATTTGTACATCTACATGCCACGCACTGGGAAAGATGAGCAGAGACTTTTCTGCTGGGGAAAAAGAACCCAGAAGGAAAAAATATAGAGGAGAAGGAAGAGAATAAACACAGGAGATGAGAGAGCCAGGGAGGATAGGCCTTGACTGTCGATATTTGCTTTACAGAAGACTGGCATGTAAATCATCACTACATCTAATTAGCATTTTAAAAACGACCTTCAGGGTTAAAAGTCTCTATGTCTACATTTCAAAAAACCTAATACTGCAGATGAAAGGCGGACAAATTACAACTTGCTGCCTGTTTAGCCGTGGAGCTAGAAACGGTTGTTGTGTTTTTAAAAAGTCATTAAAATAAAAACAAAGAAGAATATGTGACCAAGACCATATGTGGCTTGTAAAGCACAAAATATTTCTGACCTTTCAGAGAAAATGTCTGCGAATCACTGTTCTGAACATTTTTACAACAGCAAGCATTCTACATTTTAAAATGCAGTCTAACAGGTATGTGAAATAACAATTTTTGAGAAATCATTTCCAAAACTGATGAAGTAATGGTCACAGATCTAAAAAAATAAATAAGATACACACTGCTAGGATCTTTATATGATAAGACAGTTTTAATGGACAGTAACCTGGCTTCATATAACAAATAACAAATCTGTTTCTATCTTCAGACCTGGGATATAGCCTCCGAAGTAGGTTTACTTGTACTCACAAAAAATACAAAAATAATCCAAACTCTTCTTCTGATTTGTTTATGGTATCATCATTCAAAAAAAAAAAAAAAACCCTAAAAATTAAAATGGCAAATAGAATGACATTTCTGCATTTCGGAAGCAAATAATATGAAATAGTAGTATGATGTAAAAACAGCTATTAAAAATGACAACTATGGGCATTACATTGAGATACTTTACATTAAGTACACTATTCAGAACCAGAAATCGAGAGCAACATAAATTAGGCTCCAATGTAATTTCCCAACTTTTTGTGTGTATAAAAGATTTTTTTTTTTTTTTTTTGAGACGGAGTCTTACTCTGTTGCCCAGGCTGGAGTACAGTGGCGCAGTCTTGGCTCACTGTAATCTCTATCACCCAGGTTCAAGTGATTCTCCTGCCTCAGCTGCCAGAGTAGCTGGGATTACAGGCACGCGCCACCATGCCCAGCTAATTTTTGTATTTTTAGTAGAGACAGGGTTTCACCATGTTGGCCAGGCTGGTCTCGATTTGCTGTCCTAGTGATCCGCCTGCCTCAGCAGGACTAGATTTAAATTTTAAAAATCTATTTTAGGTCGGGCGTAGAAGCTCATGCCTGTAATCCCAGCATTTTGGGAGGCTGAGGTGGGAGGATCATAAAGACAGTAGATGGAGACAATCCTGGCCAACATGGTGAAACCCTGTCTCTATTAAAAACACAAAAATTAGCCGGGTGTGGTGGCGCGTGCCTGTAGTCCCAGCTACTCAGGAGGCTGAGGCAGGAAAATTCCTTGAACACAGGAGGCAGAAGCTGCAGTGAGCCAAGACCGTGCCACTGCACACCAGCCTGGGCGACAGAGCGAGACTCTGTCTAAAAAACAAGCAAACAAAAAATTTAAATCTAGTTCACGTAATTTTGAAAGTAAAGCAATCAATAAAATTTATCTCTTAAAAGACAAGGTTTGAAAATGCATGTTAAAGCTTTAAGAGTTCAAAGACAATTAGAATCATGATGCAGCAACTTGTGAAGCCAAAAAATTCTTCTTGAATGAAACAAGCCTGATTTCTTGTTCTGGTCACACCCTGACCTTTTGGAAAGGTACATAAAAGAAAGGCATTCATGCCACAACCTGTCAAACAGTTCCAGATTTTCTACTTTGGTATTATTTTTCAGAGGCTATTAAGAGGTTCTTTCTTATAACCTTAACACCCCATGCAAATGAGCATCTCAAGAATAAGCCCCTTCGCTTCGGGTAGCACTCTTACCAGATTCCCGTCTAATTAAAAACTGGCTTATCTGGTTCTTTTTTGCTACAGTACACAAGTGGCACTTTAACTACTATAGGAGCTCCACATTTCAGAAGCAAATTCATGTTTCTACTCACTTTCCATTTTCTCTTCCCCAACGTAAAGAGTTACAAGGAAGATTCTATGTCTTTTCAAAGAAAGTATATCTCCTAAAAAAACGCAAAAGGAAAGCAGGAATTTATGTGAATTTATTATTGTCTTTGTATTTGTCCTCTTTGTGTAGTTCAAACCAAAGCATGAAGTGGGTGTTAAGACACTGCCCCCTTTTTCCTTTTTTAGCAAAGGAGATAGTGGGAATAGGGGAAAACAAAAACCGCAGCCTCCAACACGCCCTTCCAGGTCCCTTTAATAAATGAGAGGCAGCTTCAGGATGAACTTCCCGTTAGCATCTTTCAGCTCCGTCTGAAAACCACATTTTTGCTTCTGGCGCCTCCTTAATTTATAATCCACTGCTATAAACTTCTCCAAACAACCTGAAGCTGAAAGTGCCTTCCAAAATGTTGTCAAGGAAATGAATGCTTCTCAATTAATTCTTTAGTCATGTTGAGACAAACGCTCTCTCACTGGAGCTACTCTTTCTGAATAAAGAATTTGGTCTCTTCTCTCAGCTTTCTTGGCATCAGAAACTGAATTCATGGGAGCTGACCACGCCATCTAAAACAGTCCAAAACTAAGACTCTAAACTCTATTGCAAGATGGTTTATTCTGTCGCTTTGCTCTACCCCCCAAACATACTCACCTACATAGTAAAATGTTATGGCAGAAAGTTCAACCTTACTTGGAAACAGTATATACATCATCTTGAACTCTGACCTTATACCTTTTCTGCAGAACACTCATGTACCATGTAAGGACGTTTCAGTCCATGATGGACAGCATACACAACAGTGGTCCCATGAGATTATAATAACATATTTTTTACTGTGCCTTTTTCTGTGTTTGGATACACATGTACTTATGGTTGTGTTACAAACTGCCTATAGTGTTCAGTATAGTCACATGCTGTCTGGGTCTGTGGCCTAAGAGCAACAGACTACGCCAGGTGTGGTGGCTCATGCCTGTAATCCTAGCACTTTGGGAGGCCGAGATGGGCAGAACACCTGAGGTTGGGAGTTTGAGACCAGCCTGACCAACATGGAGAAATCCCATCTCTACTAAAAATACAAAATTAGCCAGGTGTGATGGCTCACACCTGTAATCCCAGCCACTTGGGAGGCAAAGGCAGGAGAATCGCTTGAACCTGGGAAACGGAGGTTGCGGTGAGCTGAGATCGCACCAATGCACTCCAGTCTGGGCAACAAGAGCAAAACTCCATCCCGCCCTCTCCCCCCCAAAAAAAGAGAGACAGTAACAGACTACGCCATATAGTCTAGGTATGTAGCAGGCTGTGCCCTCTAGGTTTGTGGTATTCAAACAATGACAAAATTGCCCGATGAGGTATTTCTCAGAATGCACTGGTGTCATTAAGCAATGGTGACTGTACATACAGATCACAGTCAAACTCAATTATATTACGTATGAAAGTTCTACTTACAGACTCAGTGTCCCTGGCCCTGGACATAAAAGATGATGGGCTTTAAAATTACCCAGTCCATATGTCTACTGGTTTTCCACACTAAATGAAAGGTGACACACACCTTGCTGAAGGCACACACGATGAACTAAAGGAGCCTGTTGTAGGGAGTGATTATTTGGCAGAGTTGGAAAAATCTTACAGATGAAGGGATACTTGAACCAGGCCTTGAAGGATGAATATGAAATTATCTGCCAGGCAAGAGCAGGGAGTCAAGAAAGGCAGAGAGACAGGAAACATGTACAAAAAGCCAAACATATTTGCAGACAGGTGAAGCACTCTGCAGAGCTGTCAAGGACTAGAAGAATATAATTAAGGTGTTTAAACAGCAATGCTACCTCAAATTCAACATATCTAAGACACACCGTTACTTTCCCCGCTTTCCCTAAGCAGCCAGGCTTAAAACCTGTGATCTCTTCTTTTTCCTTCATTCTTAGTTTTCATGTTCAATTAGCATCCAGTTGATTTCTTCCCTAATTCTGGAGACCCGCTGCCACCTTGATGCCTAGGGCACTGTCCCACTGCGCTGATCTCAACTGGTCTAGTAGCTCCATGTTCATCCCTTCCTGGTCCTGTAGATACACAGCAACTAACTACCTTCTTAAAGTAGGGCTTCAGCATAGTACTAGCCTTTAATGATTACCAACTAATGATCAAACAAATATCTAAACCAATAATCCGGCATGTTAGACTATGTCTTACCTTCCTCTCATCCATTGTTCCTATAGTCCAGCCAAAGCAGCCCATTCACTACCATGAGCACATGCCTGATGTTCCTGCATGTATTCTGGGTTCTACCTCAAAGGCCCTCCTGGCCCCTTTCACCCACCCAACTCCTACTTCTCCTCTCCAAGGCTTTGTTCAAATACCATTTCCTCCATATGTGATCACGCAAGTAGTTCTTCCCTTCACAATTCCTGCAGCTAGAAGTATCTGTATAATTAAAATCACTTTAGTTCCATACTTTGTTTTTTTTTTTACAACCAAGCTGTAAAACTTGAGAGTAGATTCTGTATTTGCCTAATATTTCTAAACTGTCCTGACTTTAATGCCCACAGTAAGCATGTAAGCATCACCTGTTGGTGATGATGAAGGGGCCAACGGTGTGCCTGGGAGCCATCCCTGGTCTGCCCTTTTCCTCATCACCATGTCCTCGTGCCAAATGTCTGTAATCCAGCCGCTGTGTCTACCTCCACTGCCAAACCCTGGCCCAGAGCATCTCACTTTCCATCTGAACAACTGCAGTGCCCACGAAAATGGCTGCTGGTTCCACTCTTGGCTTTTATAGACCACACCCAGCAGCACTACCTTTTAGTGACTTTAAAACAATGTACAAACAAGATGCTATATTCCCCTTTTTTAAACCCACTTCCCATCCATAGCCCCTAAGATAAAGCCTAAACCCTCTATCAGGCTCAACTATGCCATAAATTGCTTCTTTGTCCCTTTCCCATACCCTATCATCTCCCCAGCCAGCTCCCAATACAAAACATGGCAGAAGTTTCATCTTATTTGGAAGCCGTCTAAACACCAGCTCTAATTCAGGGACCACAGGCCCTCCCAGCCTCTCATCTGTGTCGACGTCATCACACCCAGAGCATCTGGGTGCTCTGTCCCCCAGAGAGGCCTGACCTGGTCCTGGTGCCTCCCCCTGCTCTTCTCATGCCTAGGCCTCCTCCTCCCTCAGATCTCAGCTCCAATGGCACCACCTCAGAGCAGCGATCCCGTCACCCAGGCCACAGCAGCAGCCACGCCCATCGTCTGTGGACTTGCTTCAGTGCACTCATATGGCTCTGCAATTAGACCTCTTCACTGCTAACCTCCCCAGGTAGCCCCCGTGGACATTGGCACCCCATCTAGAAAGGTCAATGAACAAACAAGCATATTAGAGAGGCTTACCCAACAATCAATGTTCTCTACTTAAAGAAAGTCATTTCTGTAAATGTGATTAATTGGGGTAATTACTATAACAGTAAATGGTCAAATGAGCCAATTAAATTCTTTTAGGGTAGACTATCAGAAGTGTTTACTTCGAGAAACTCAGCAAATTTATTCTCCGCTCATTCTTGAGATTCTAAAGCTACCCATAACACAAGGATGTTCTAAAAAAACTAAGTTAACATCAAAAATAATCTTTAAATCTTTAGTTTTATGTTTATTTCCTTCTCCAGCCCCAGAGAGATAGAAAAATAAATAGACTGACATAGGCCTCCACGTACTGTCTTAGTTTTGACCCTCTTTGTGGGAGATCACGAATACATGCTCCAATGGCAGGCAGCACAAGAGGATGGAGTCCCAGAGGATGCAACCCTTTGTAAATGACTAAAATGGAGGCTCCAGGAGGGAAGCAGCTTTGCCAGCTGGTTACCACCATCCTGCTAGTACATAGCCGTTGCTGAGATGTCTCGAGTTATGTCCTGCATATGTGTTGAATAACTAAACCTGTAATCAACTCCCTGAACAATCAACAGACTAATTATATGTAAGGTCCCTTTACTGTGAAATATATCTGTGAAGAAACAATACACGGTGTATCTCAATAACTTTAGACAATGCTAATTCTTGAACTGTAATCTATTATTGGTAAATACAACCTCACAGCATATGGGTTAAGGCAGTGGTGACATTTCTTAAGAATGTCCCAAGACCTATGAGGACAGTCAATATTTCCATAACCCCTTTTCTGATCAATACAAAAGAAACCTGCAAATAAAGGAAATGGTAACATCTTTTGCTCATGCCCCCCACTCAAGGGTAATAAAAATGACATGTCTATTCTTTTCTTACCAACAGCAGGAGTTGTCATTTTTAGGCGGGGAACAAAGTTGATAGCTTTGGTCACACAAGACAGTAGCCATGAAGGAGGACGGGCAGGAGAACAAACCAACTCACCAAAAACCCCAAGAGAAGTCTCTCCTCTGTTATACTAAGTGTCAAATCCCTGTACCGGCTTTCATGTAAGGAAGGGAAGCTAGAAGTTGTGGGAAACTGTTTCCTTGACTAACCAAATGGAAGACTATACAAGTAGCCAATGGGTCCCGCTGGGGCTCCTGCTCCATCACTGAAGCAGATTAGGGGCTGTGGCATGGAGAGGAGATTAGCAAAGACGAGTATCAGGAACCTTTCTTTTTAAGGATTTTCACTGTCCTTCAAAATCCCACTGTCCTTAAACTTCTGGCTTCATTTATAGTGGATATTCTCTGTGGTTTAGAAAAGACTCATATCAAACGCACGGCCTAAATGTGAGGTTTCGGTATGAAGTTTCTTACAATTCAGGGACTGATCAATATAAACAATTTAAGTGACAAAAGTGCAAATATTTTGAGCTCAGTAATACTAAACAATTTATGATTATTCAGAGGCGTAGGCAGTTGGTTACTGATGAATGCTAACATAATCATAAAACTGTTTCAACGTATATCTACTCATATTAATATGTTGCCATAAAAATCTCAAGCGTCAAATGGTCTTTAAAATTGTTCTTTAAACCATACAGAAACATTTTGTAGTTGAAAAAACCACAAAATATCTACGAGCAAAAATATACATTTAAGTTTCCATAAAAACTTAACTCCAGAAAACCCCCCAAATATTTAATTGGTCTATATTCTATTATTCAACTTTTAAAAACTAGTCCTCCCATCTTCCATTTATGATATGCATTGGCCCTCAAGGACTTACTCTATGGAAATGGAGGCTCCAGGAGGGCACGGCCTTGCCAGTTGGTTGCTCCCACCTTGCTAGTACCTAGCCGCTGCTGAGAGTATTGAGTTATCTCCTGTGTATGTGGTCAACCCCAGAGATAACCAACAAAACATTCCACCAAGATCTTATTTTCCCCAAGTATCCCATTTTTCTAATTTATCTGAACAGAGGAAAACACCAAATCCCTTCCCTACAATAGCAAACGGCAAAGTACTATGTATTTTTATTTTGCAATATTTCCGTAGTAATTTTTTGAGAAATTAGGGCATTCACCATTTATTCCCATAGAGAAATGGATGCAGAAACATTTGACCACCATTCTATGGCTAAGTCATTCTTTGGCTCTACGTACTTCGGAAGATGATTTAACTCTGCTCTTCCCAGCACCAGGATCAGGACCTCTGGCAGAGTGCTGGGGCATCTAGATGGACACAGAATCTTTATTCTCCACAGAACCAAAGCTGCCACCTTTATGTGAGCCTTTGATTTCCTTCCTTCTTTGGATTCATTGTGACTTAGGAGGCAGAGAACCCATGGGAAGCACTCAAATTCAAGGTCACGACCACAGCCTGCCCCTTGTCACACCCCACACTCCTGCATCTCCACCCTTAACCCAGAATTCAAACTCACAAATCATTCATTTCTATTACAGCTTTCGTACACAAAATGATAGTCTTGTATCTTTCACGAGGATGATGCAACCCCGTGAAGGACTTACTGCATGGCACTCATAGGCCAAATGAACCCTTATTTGTCCTAATTAGGTTTTCTTTACAAATTATAAATAGATTTTAAGTCCCACTTTGGTATCATAGGAACTCGTTAACACTTTAAACAATGGATAAGGCGGTTTTATAAACTGGATGCTTAGTCTGTATCATCCAAATATAAATCCTAAGGAAATGGAGTTTCTATGTAGAAGAGCATTTTACTTCAATCCTAAATTATATAACAAAAACTAATTTAAGAACATTGAAGGGGCCGTGACAGGAGATAATGCAAACTACAAGAAGAGGCAGAAGTAGAAACTGTGTATAGGTAAAGGAGTGACGACTTACCCACTAGAGAAATTAACCAGGACTAGTTTTACTTTTATTACATTACTATTACTCATAATAACAATCCTTGGGAAAGTTCTAAGACAAATCTGAACACCCCACAACTCTCTTTATGTTAGAGTCACTAGTCTAACAAGAATTTTATTGATTTGTTTCATCATTTGAAACCTTCCGAAAACCTCTCCAGAATTAGAACATCTACTGCTACTAATAGTGGCAACCACTGTGTTATATAAAATAAACAAATATCTTTACACTGACATGAGTAATCTGTGTTAAACTGCAATTTACAAGTGCTTAGTTTCCTTAGAAGCCTGGATAAAATACATCTTTGATCTTCTGAAACTGAACATAGTTATTATCACTTTTGAAAAACTCAGTAAGAATAGGGTTTGATCCAACTAGGTTATGATTACCAAAAAAAAAAAAAAAAAAGAAAAGAAAAGGAAAATCACCAAGAACCATTTAACAATCAAGTCCTTCTGGATAAATTTCATCTTCTGAGCAGTTGTTAGGAATGCCTTCCAGCAAGTGGATACAAACAAAGTCTAGATTCCTTAAAAGAGACTCAGGCCCAACTGATTTCCCATCGCCATGAGAGTGCAAGAAATAGGTAATGTCAATTTGATTTTAAGGGTGCTCAGGATCTGAAAAAGGACTCAGAAATTGGAGCTTCTAACTGAACCCCTGAGCACCAAGAAACTTCACAGGCTACAATCACTATTCAAGATCCTTATGACAATCATTCGGGAGCTGATCTGGAAGACCATAAACTCGAAGCACAAATAGAGAAAAATGATAATGAAAATACTGTAAAGAAAGCAAAACATTATTAACATTACTCTGAAATCACTTTGCTTCACAGCCACACTCTCATTACCAGGGAACATTGAGTGGATGCTGCAGACTCGGTAGTGTATTATCAGGATTAGCAGGGAAGCAAAGAATCTACTAAGAGGCTGAGCAGTTATTCACATAAATTAATCAAGAAAAGGAAACTGGGGATGCAAAGGATGCTATGCACACACCACATAGTACTCATGGACTTTAGTGCCCATGTGACATTAAACTACAGTGCATGTTTCACATAGCCAAAAATAAACAAATAAATAAGAAAGAAAAGGGTGTCCATGTGAATATGAAACTTGGACCTCCTACAGAGATTGTATTAGTCTCCTTAGGTAGTTTCATCAGCAACATCTATGAGTCAAACTCTATATTTAAATGGCAAAACAGGCTCATCAATAATTAGGCCTTGGAACATACCCAGATTAACAGCATAAAATAAATGCTTGTTGCAATACAACTCTACAGGCCTGGATTTATACAGCAGAATACCCAATCAAGTCTTGTATGACAGGGGAAGGGAAATGCTTTAACATATAACAAAACTTTAAATGATAGAATAAAGCTATAAATAACAGAAACAGAATCTCCTCCTCACAACACATACAGAAAGCAAAACAAAAATAGCATAGAGCTACGTAACTTAAGACTTAAAGGGGATTTGCTGTCCATATAGCCCAACCACTTCACTTCACAGATAAGGAAGCGAGGGCCCAGAAAAGTGGCTCAACATGACCTAGGCTAGATTTGAGGCCCAGTATCTCACTCTATCCTCACTAGATCTGCTTTCTCTCAAAAAATAAGGGGGGAAAAAAGCCATTTATGTTCTTAGCTGACTCATCGAAGGATCCAAAAAATCTCAGGAATCTTTTTTTCATTTTCTCTCCAGGACTGAAAGCCAAACAAAGTATTGTTGCAATAGGTCTCTAGAAAACCCTAAATTTTACAAGTGAACACAGGACCAGGAACCAGTACAGAGCCACCATAATGTCACCGCAGAAGGACACAGCAGTTCACTTTCAAATCCTTTTCACATACATTACTCCCCAAGAACCACAGCTCAGGAGAGATATAGGTCTAAACTTTGCATCAGATCAATGGGACTGTACCAGAATCGGAAGAGCCTCAGACACGAAGGAGAGCAAACTGTAATATTTAAAAGAAAAAGAAATTTCCTACAAGTCCCAGGGAGCTTTTCCCAGAAGGTCTCAGAATTGCTGAGAAAGGAAAGACTCTGTAGGTGCTTACGACTATGAATTCACTTTTGGCATTCTTAAAGGTTGTCAGCTAATTTGTTTTTTTTTTTTTTTAAATTTAAGACACAGGGTCTCACTCTGTCGCCCAGGCAGGCTGCAGTGCAGTGGCACAATCATAGCTCTCTGCACCCTGGGACTCCTGGGGTCAAGGGATCCCTCTGCCTCATCCTCCCAAAGTGCTGCAATTACAGCCATGAGCCACTGTGCCCAGCCTGTCAACTACTTTTAGGTTTAGTTTCCCCAACAAACCAAAGGGAAAATCTCACCCAGGAATCAAAAGAAGGAAAAGCTCGGAGCATGCTGGAAAGGGGTATGCCATTTACTGAGCTGAGGGACTGTGGGATGTCCTGCTTCCTTCCTGGAGCAGCCTCCTCCTCGGCCTGCAGGACACATGCTCTCTCTACATAACCTGGGACTGTCAGTCTTCTTTCAGCTGATCATGAGGGTTTGCTGCCAAAGTTGAATTTTCTGGCTTTTTCCTTTTATATTTAAAATCCTTCTAATATGGCATGACTGCTAAGGATGTCAGGAGGCAAAATAAAAGCTAGACCAAAGATAAAGCAGAGTAAAAGATTAAACCAGTAAGTCGAAATACTTTTCTATATTAAGTAGAAAGTCAGCCAAACGAGTCACTTTAATTCCCAATGTGACAGAGCTGGAGTGGCTCCCTTTGTTGGGCACACAGTAAGCAACAGATAATATTGCTCCTGTTTTTTATGTAAATGATTCATTTATTGCACAGACTGGGACTCACTATGTTGCCCCAGCTAGTCTCCAACTCCTGGCCTCAAACGATCCTCCCACCTCCACCTCTCACAACGCTAGCATCGCAGGGGAGAGCCACCATGCCAGGCCATACACAACATTGCTTCTAAACCGTAGAATCACACAACCACTTAAGACAGTTATCAACACTAGACCGAATACAGACGCTAAACAAAATCAGGTTTTTACAAAAATTCAGAGATTACCCAACTTTTGAACATCCAATTCACAGATTAATGATATCACTGATCTAAATGCTTAAGTTTCAAAAGGGACGGATAAGAAACATCAAGTTCTAGAATACATAAATATAGTTCGTTTCAATATAAGTCTCTAAAGTACTGTTCAAACAAAACAAATACATTATAAAAGCCCAATCTTATTGGTGTTAAAATTACCGGTAAAAATAAAAAATTAATGAGTTTGTTTCTAGTTGGTAATATAGATTTGTCAAGTAACTTTGAAGCAGCTTTGAAATTGATAATTTAAAAAAATCCCAAGACATTCTATCACTTCAATAGCCAAATAAACTTAAAGCAATTAATCTGTCACTGATGAAACATATACGCTGATTTATGTTTATCCACAAAATGTCAAAAAATATCTGCCTTACCTTTAAAGATGGTTGAAAATGGAAACCAAAAATGAGACAGTATGTGAAAATGCTTGATACGCATTTTAATTATAAGATATTGTAAGCCAGCTCACAGTGGAGTTTACACAAAGAAAACAGTGAAATACGAGTAATGCCCTAACTTGGTAGGGTAAGAGGAGGAGGCTAGGCGCAATTAATTCAGAGTCTAATCCTAGTTGGACACCATCAAGTACTAGTGACCTTGTAACACCAGTCACTAATGCCTGCTAAGCCCCTATTTTCCTGTTTAGAAAGTGAAAGAAATGGACTCCTATAAGGTGTTCAAAACACCATTACATACTTCTTCACAGGTGGGTCAGTGATGAAATTAAAAGACTCATTTTATCCCTCATTCATCAGATTAGTGAGCTGAAGCGGTGTCATCTACCAGCAACTCACAGCTAATAAGTGTAAAAGCTGGAAGTATAAAGCCAGTCTTCAAACCCTGAATCCAGCGCACTTCTCAATTAGGTGTAACTGAACGTCTACCATGAAAATGCAATGCAGCCGGTTTTCTAATGTCCACATTTGCACTGGTAGAAAGAAAGGCAGTCATTCGCTCAATACATTAACTGACAGGCACTATTCTTTTTGAGTGCAAGGAGTAGAGCAGTGAATAAAAGAAAACACCACGGCTTCAATGAGCTCACATTGTGGTTGGAAAGAGCACCAAAGAAAATGTGTAAAATATGGGGTATATCACAGTGGTAAGTCCTATGCAGAAAAATGAACGAGGATGGCAAACATGTGTTTGGCGATTTGCAATTTACTTCTTTTAAGCCAGACGGATGCCATTTAAAGAACTATAACAATAATGCATCTAAAGTAGTTTTCTTCAGCACTTTCCCCAACAGGGAAGACTTTGGTCCGCTTATTCCAATTTGAGACTGGTTGCTTAAACCTTTCAACTGCCAGCTAGAAGCTGTCTGTCACATTAGCAATCCAAATTCTGTACTAACGATGATACCTCAGCCCCCACCCCGATCCCCGCCAAAGAGTGCAACTGGATTTACAAAAGAAATCCAGGAGAAACTAGAAGTTACAAGAGCACTTGGACAGCTTCTAAGTTAGCACAAATGTCTCCCAATGCAAAGGATAAAGTGTAGCGTGTGTGCTGGTTTCTGCTGGGACAAAGCGCTAAGAATACAGCATACATCATTTTGCTTTTTCTGACCCGTCAATTGTAGTGATATTCTCTACCATTGGCCTATATTTAACCATCTTACTAGACAGTTTCTCCAGTTTTTAGCATTCCCCCCTTCCCTTTTATTAAAACAGCCACCTAGTTTGCAAGAAGGTTGCTGAAAGAAAAGATAGCTTCCTGCAAGATTTGATACATTTGTATAAGCACTGGCTTATCAACCTTTTAATTAACCTGGTTAGTTGAGTTGGCTAATCAGGTTAAGCTTTGCTTTACTAAAGTATTAAAATGTCCTTAAAGTATTAAAATGCTAGGCTCTTATGGTCCTCGGGTTGTAGCTGCATCCTGAGAATTCGCTACAGTTTACTTTAACATGCAACTCTTATTAAACAGTTACCAGATATGAGCGGAAAAGTCACTTTTGACAAGGAGAAGAATTTCGCCCGGAAGGTCGGACTACCCAAACCAAGGAGTACAACCGAGAGGGTTTTCTCTGCCCGCACCCCGCGAGGCGCTGTCTGTCCGGCCTCCCCGCGGGCAGGGCGCACCCGGCCGGGTTGGCGGCGCCGGCCCAGCCTGGGAGCGTGGATTCGGAGGCAAGCGGCGGGCGAACTTCAGCGGGGACCGCGCGCCCGGAATGGGCGAGGGGGCGGCTCTTCCCGGACGCGGCCCCGCCCAGCTCCCGGGTGCGGGTCCAAGCCGGCCCAGGACGGCGTCTGGGGGCCTTTGGGTCTCCGAGGCCGGGCGCCTGCCGCGGCAGTGGAGGCGGGGGATCGAGGCCCGGGTCCGGGAACAACTGCGAGAGGCGCGGGGGTCCCGCGGGGAGCGCGGGCCCAGAAGCCACAGGGGCCGCCCGGGGGACGCAGCCAGTGGGGCCCGGCTCCGGCGCGTTTCGGGAGGGACTCCGCGCCAACGGTGACGCGGGGACCCCGGTGCCGGGGGTAGGGGACAGGGTCTGGGGGCCACGCCCGGCCCGGCCGCCCCGCCCCCGGCTCCGGGCAGCACCGCGGCACTCGCCCGCCGGCCCGCCGCGGCCCCTTCCCCACCTGATGTAGGGGCTGGCCGCCGCCAGGATGTTCTTCTGCACCGGGATCTCCTCCCCGTCGAGGACCAGGTGCGCGTCGCAGAAGCGGGACTCCTCGCGGAAAGAGCTGAGCGCTCGCAGCAGACGCGCGGCGTGCTGAGGGTCGGACACGGCGCTGCCCTCGGCCATCGCGGCGCCCGCTCCTCGGCCGGCGGGTCCGGCTCCCGACACAGCCAGGCCGGACCCCTGGAGCCCGACGCGTCTCGCGCGCGCACCCGCCCGGCCGAGCTCTCAACGCTCTGAGCAAAAGCTGGAGCCCCCGGAACGCGTCTGTGCCATCCGCGATGCGCTGGGCCGGCGCCTTTAAGAAGTCGCTGCATGACGTCATTTATCCGCGACGCCCCCTCAGCGTCGCTCCCCTTCGTCTCGCCCCCGCCGCTGGAGGCGGCCAATGAGAAGCCTCCTTCCTCCGCCCGCCTGGCCGGTTCCGCCGGGGTACTGCGGAAGGTATAGAAGGCTGAGAGTGATCGCTGCCGTGGTGGAGGGATGTACGGACGGGCTAGGACTCAGGGGTTAACCCGTGGCCTCTGGAGCCGCGAGTTTGAATCCTGGTTGCAGCTTTTCCACTTACTAGCTGTGTGGCCATGGGTAAGGTGTCCATCCTCAGTTTCTCCGTCTGCAAAATGAGAACGACTTTTTAGTGTTGTGGACTCAGTGAGATGACGCATGCAAGCAAGGGCGCAATCGCTGTAGCTTTCATTATTTATGAAAGAAAAGGAGCTGCTTAGGTGAGAGCACAAAAACCCGAGAAAATACACCCAGAAAAGATGGTGTTCGTTATGGGCTAGGAAGGAGGTGTAGCGGATGAAGCTGGATAAGTCCGAAAGAGGCCTTAAGTTTTGCAGGGCTTCCTTGGTGTGGGAAGAAGGTTGGTTTCTGTAGGGGTGAAGAACCATGGAAGGGTATTTTGCAGGGGGTTTTGTGCAGATCACTCAGCCCCTGCGTGGAGAATAAGGCGGGGATGGATGTGCTAAAGGCAGATAGATGCTTGAATATTGCAGTACTTGAGAGAAGGGAATGGGGACCTGGATGAAAGGGTGATAGGGTTGGACAATAGTGGATTGTTTTAAAAAGAAATTATGAGGGAGAGGGAGTCAGGGATAAGTGGTCTGGGTTGAGTAACTAACTGCATGTATGTTTGTATCTTTCAGGGAGAGCTAGGAAATGCTGAAGGAGTGGGCAGTAGGGAGGCAGATGTTCAGATTCAAACAAACAGGCTCCCAACCCAGTGAAGATCAAAGCGGTGACAGAAAGGATCTCCGGGTCAGCTCAGCTGGCAGGGCAAGCCCCACAGCGTCTGAAGTTTCCCTGGAGGTTGCTCAGGTCACATGGGAGTGTGGAATGTAGCTACCATTTTGTGAAAATGTTAGGTACTCAATAAGCCTCTAAAAAATTAGCAATTTTATGAGGACCAAGGACCAGAAGAATGTGGCCAGCATTCCAGACAAAACAGGATGGGATTTTCACTGAAGCAGCCCAGTCTTTTCCTTTGACCAACTCAAAGGCTCCAGTAAAGTCTTGGGTCTTTTACTCTGAACCAGCCAAAGCTTTGGGGTCACTGGCAGGAATCAGGTTTTCAAGGCAGAAGAATAGGTGGGGAGGGGAATGCTGTGGAAGACGGACACATTTCCACTTCTTTCTGGAAATGCAGCTTGGTATTCATGGATGCAATGATAAAAATATCTGGGATTTGCTTCAAAACAAAACACAGGGTTAGGGAAGCAGATGGGAGTGTAGATAAATCAAAAGTGGCCACAGTTAACTGATTGTTAAAGCCACGTAATGGGGATGTGGAGATTCATTGTACTGTCTGTATATTTGTGTGGATGTTGAAAAATATTTTTTTTTTTTGAGACGGAGTCTTGCCCTGTTGCCCAGGCTGGAGTGCAGTGGCGCGATCTTTGCTCACTGCAACTTCTGCTTCCCGGGTTCAAGTGATTCTCCTGCCTCAGCCCCCCAGGTAGCTGAGACTACAGGTGTGCACCACCACACCCACTAATTTTTGTAATTTTAGCAGAGATGGGCTTTCACCATGCTGGCCAAGCTGGTCTCGAACTCCTGACTTTGTGATCCGCCCACTTCAGCCTCCCGGAGTGCTGGGATTACAGGCGTGAGCCACTGCCCCCAGCCGAAAAATATGTTTAAAAAGGTAAGAAACATACGAGACAAGCAGCTTGGACTTATCTTCTCCACGATACCTGCCCTGTATCCCTGCGAGCAGCTGACATTCCTTTCTCCAAGCAGTTGCTGTACTTTGAACATTGCTCCAGCAAGAAACTTACCGTAATGAGTTTATTGATCCATGTCACCTGCTATAGTATGTTTATTGTGGCTCAGCATGAACTCCAGGTGCCAAGCACAGTGCTTGGCACATAGTAGTGCCCACTGAATGTTGGATGGATGGAGGGATTTAAAAAAAAAGAAAAACACCTGAATACCTGATACTTAATAAATGTTTCCTGAACTGTATTCTCTGTCTGTTCTTAGTTAATTTGTGTTTGCCACTTTTAAGGTCAAAACCCAGGGAGAGTTCTCTACACAACGTAGGTATTTGATACGTACTTATTAATTGCTTGTTGTTCTAATCTATTCTTTAAATATCAGTGGTTCCAAAACAGAGAGCTGCGATAACAGGATCACAGTCAGGTAAACAATTATCCCAGAGTAGGAGGGCTGCCTTAGTTGAAGTAACTGGAGGTGGATGGGGATAAGTCAGGCAGGCTCTTCCGGGTAGAGGTGAACCTTCCCTGTTGTTTTGACGGAAGGAGGAAATGGAATGACCATCAAGAGAAAGGGGGTTGCTGGCTTGAGGAAATCATCTGTGCAACAGGCAGCTAATCACCCGAACTTACTTACATATACTTTTAATACTGCCAACACTGTTTCTAGTATTCCACACCACTCCATCGGCCTGGTGAACTCTTATTCATCCTTCAAAACCCAGGTTGAACGTGACTTTCAGGAAATCTTCAACTGGCTTCCCAGGACAGAGGAGTGTGTCTGCCCTCTGTGTGCTTCTGCTGCTGTGCTGTACTCCCCACAATGCACTGTAATTACTGCTTATAAGTCAGTTCCGCTGCTGGGTTGTGAGCTCTTCCAAGGCAGGACCTGCACTGTATCCACCTATGTTCCCAGGACTTACTTACTTACACAGTGCCTGGTGTGTAGTAGGTACCCCCTGAATGTTTTACATAATTAGAAGCAGCATATCAGGTAAATGAGCAAAGCAAACTATGGGATGTAGGATGTCAGACAATAGGGGTTGGTGGACTTATGGGAGCTGAAGAGCACATGCTCCTCAGCTCCAGTTTATTGCTCTGTGGGATAAGGGCCCAGTGGTGTCAGATCTAACAGCTTTAAAATAGATTCTGAAAATTCAGACTTACATGTTGAATATTCTGGATTTTCAACATTAACAAAGTATTCCATTTGGGGAAAAAATGTAGCATCGGTCTGCAGACAAGATCTGGCTATAATTCGTGTTCAAAGGTAATCAGAAAACCATTAGTTTACTGAAAATGTAGTTGACAATCAAACGGATGGTAGGTTGCCAATAACATGTGCTGAGTGGAATTCACATGCCCCAGGAAGCTCATCCTCATGCTGTGGGCAAAGAAGAGGGCCCAAGTATGGGAGGAAGGATTCAGGAGGCAGAGCCTACTCTCCCAGTGCTGTCGAAGCCACTCTTGCTTGAGCTGAAGTACTGTGGACTGTTTTGCAGTCTTTCTTGATATTGCTCAGACTGAGCCACCCTTGATACTGTGCCCATCAGAAGGATGGATTAAATGTTATTGTTTCCATACATTCCATTGGCATCAGGTGTCAACTGTCATTGTGAAACATATTACAATGTGAGAGATTCGATGTTGTCCTAACAGTTTTAGTCTCTGGTGGCTATACTGAGTTCTTCTGGTTTAGAGGTGAAACAGCCCAGAGAAAGGATTTATTTCTGTATTTATTTTTGGTCTAAAGACCAAAAAGGATGTTTGCAAGATATTCAAACATCAACATCATTCAAACAGTATTCATTCAACAACTGTTTTTAAAGCACCTGCTGTGTGATACCTGCTACAGTCACAGTGATGCTGAAAGCAGACAGTTATCTCTGTGGTATTATAGAAGCTTTTAGTCTTTGTACTTTCCTCAATTTATATTTTCTGTACTGGTCGTCCATAATTTTTTACAAACATTAAAAAAAAAACAAGAAAACAATTTCTATATGCAAAAGGAAAAAAAGCTTTCTTTTGTTTTGAAAAATGAACCCTCAAGAGAGGAATCCACTTGAGAGTTTGGGCCTTTATGTTCTAAAAACTACCTAGAGAGTCCGGTTAAGAGAAATAATGCAAAGAAAATATTAACACTTTGAAAATTCCTTAGCAAATATCAAGTCCAGCAGATTCATCTTATTGAAGAGAAAACCAAAGTACAGATGAGCAAAGGACTCCGTCAAGGTCGTAGGTGTGACCCAGTCAGGGCTAAACAGGCTGAGGTCTAGCTCTTCTGCCTTCCAGCGCTAAGAGCTTTTCCATTACACCAAGTCGACTCGTCATAAACATTCATTTGTTTGAGACAGTCTCTTCTAATTCATTTTAAGGTAGTCTTCAGATATTTTATTGGGTAAATCTTTCATTTGTCCAAATCTATATATAGCTCTTTTCTTTCCAAAAAAAATCTAGGCTCTTCCAAATTGCTGAGTCAGAGAACATCTCAGTATTTATAACACTTGAGTGTTGGTTCTATATATTTACATAATACTCAGAGAAGTGTCTCAGAAACCAGTGAACTAATTAAATTGTAATGAAACTCCATGGAGGTAGTAACTGTTCCTCTCCAAATTCATACTGTACCCTACCCCAGCACCCAGTACAATGCCTGACACACAGTAGTTGCCCAATAAATATTTGCTGAAGAAATAAATTCTAACAGAATTGAGATTTTTTCTGTTTACAAGGGATTACTTCATGTTATTTTTCATATTTCCCCATTGAACTCAAAACTGAAATATTCACCCGCCTGCTTGACATTGCCATTTGAATAATAGAAACCTAGAATTTAAAACCTGAGAAAGCAAACTTATACTTAAAAAAAAAAAAATAGCTGGGTGTGGTGACACACACCTGTAGTCCCAGCTACTTGGAAGGCTGAGGTGGGAGGATCACTTGAGCCCAAGAGGTCGAGGCTGCAGTGAGCCATGATCACGCCACTGCACTCCAGCCTGGGAGACAGAGTGAAGCCCTATCTCAAAAAAAGAAAAAAAAAAAAAAAAAGAAACTCTTGATTTTACCCCTAAATCTAATCATTCTGTAAGTAAATGGCAGCACCATTCATTTACCCAGGGGCAGAAACTTAAGGTCATTCTTGAACTCTGTCTCTCATACCCTTCACTCAATTCTCCAGTGAATCCTGCCGCTCTTCCTGCAGACTACATTTTTTGTTTTTGTTTTCTGAGAGGGAGTCTCACTCTGTCACCCAGGCTGGAGTGTAGTGGCTCACTGTAATCTCCACCTCTGAGATTCAGGTGATTCTCTTGCCTCAGGCTCCCGAGTAGCTGAGATTTCAGGCACCCACCACCACGCCTGGCTAATTTTTGCATTTTTAGGAGACAGCGTTTTGCCATGTTGGCCAGGCTGGTCTCGAACCCCTGACCTCAGGTGATCTGCCCACCTTGGCCTCCCAAAGTGCTGGAATTACAAGCATGAGCCACCATGCCCGACCCTGCAGACTAACTTCTGAATCCAGCTACTTCTTCTGACCTCCACCAAGACCACATGGATCCAGGCACCATTCAGCTCTCCTGCAAGAGCCTCCTAACTGCTCCCCTTTCTTTTTCTCCTGCCCCGTTATGAAGTCTTTCTCCTCCTAACGTCATCAGATCCAGTCACTTCCCAGTTCAAGGTTCTCCCATGGCTTTTCTTCAAACTTAGGGAAAAACCCAAAGCCCTCACTGTGGTCTAAAAAGCCCTGCATGATCTGGCTTCCTCCATGGCCTCATTTCCTGCCATTCTCCCCTCCTCAGTGTGCACCAGCCAAATCAGCCTTCTTCCTCTTCCTTGAACAAGCCTAGTATATTCCCACCTCAGGGCCTTTGCACTGGCTAATTGCTCAGCCTGGGAGTCCCTTTCCTCATATTCTTATAGCTTGCTCTTTCATTCTTCTTAAATCAGGGCTGCAATGTCAACTCAGAAAGGCCTTGGCTCACACTCCTGCATAAAGGCATCATCTTACCCGGCTTCATCTCTCTTCACTGCATGTAATCACTACCTAAAATTATATGTTTATTAGTGGATTGTGTGCTTCCTCTGATTATAAGGTTTTATGAAGCCTGGCAAGGATTCTTATTTATCATTGTATTCCTTGCCTCTAAAACAATGCCTGGCATATGGTATGTGCTCAATAAATATTTACTTATTGAATGGATGAATGTTTTCCTGGACCTTTTCATCTCTTGCTGCCTACCCTGACATTGCCAATTTGGAGGAAGATGAATTATCAAGAGTGATTCAAAGGACCTGAAATAAAACTTCCAAACCTTAGAAATTCACAATATAGCAGCCCTGGGCATAGGTTTCCCCAATAACTTCTTTCAAGCTAGTTCCATTGCAAGAACCTTTATTCTCCCCTGTCAGGGTACACCACTTTGCACTTTTCACCCTTGAAATTTAGTTTGTGTATTTTATGTTGTTTATACACCTGAAAACATATAAAATGTGCTTAAATTATCTTCTCCCTAAAATTCTAGCCAGGGTACCGCTGGGTGTACAATGAGCTGGATTATTCTGCAGAATTTACATCACATAAGTAATTTGCCTGTGCCTTAGATCTGTTTAAATATATGTGAAGTCATTTAAAATTATTTAACTCAAGGGATTTCCTAACAACCTCCCTCTTGGTCTGTTCTCCCAGTCTTACAAGTTGCTTCTTCAATTTCTCCCTCTGTAAAATTGGGGCAATCGTAGTAGTCCTCACAGAGCAGTTATGAGGATTAAATGAGATGGTAGTGATGAAGTGCTGACAAGAAGAACCGGCCCACAGCAGGTGCTCAGTGGATGCTAAGAGCAGTTGTGTGTATCATTACTATCACCACTGTCGTGCTCGTTTTCAATGGCATCCCTACCCCACTGAAAAATGAATAGCTTCTAGTTGACTTTCAAGTTGAAATCTAGTCTGTTTACCTCCCAGTCAGGGCCCACCAGCGACACCTCCTTCTGGTTGACGGCCTCACTGCTTGTTTGTTCCTGACACTAACGCTGGGTTTTTGGTGAGTTTCATCTATTTTTTGGCTCCACGTGATATCTTCATTTTCTACTCCAGATCTTTAAACATCCCATTCTACTCCATTTCATATGCCTTGCCTTTATTTATTTTAATGTTTAAATCCATCCCTATGTTTTCTGAAACATGTCAGAGCTCTTCTTTAACCAACAAGTTTTGAAACTAATTAATACTTTAATACATTTAGCTATTAAAATGTATTTATTGAGGTATAACACACAGTAAAGCATACTAACCTTAAGTATACAGCTGAATGAATGTTTCCATGTGAAATGGAAACATTTCACACATGTGAAATCCCCAGCCATATCAAAATATAGAACATTTCCAGGAACTTAGAGGCTCCCTCAGGCCCGTTTCCCAGTCAGTATTATCCAAAAGAAAAAGGCCAGGCACGGTGGCTCCCACCACTTTGGGAGGCCGAGGAGGGCAGATCACGAGGTCAGGAGTTAGAGACCAGCCCCACCAACATGATGAAACCCCATCTCTATTAAAAATACAAAGAAAAATTTAGCTGGGCATGGTGGCAGGCACCTGTAATCCCAGCTACTGGGGAGGCTGAGGCAGGAGAATCCCTTGAACCCAGGAGGTGGAGGTTGCAATGAGCTGAGATCACACCATTGCACTCCAGCCTGGGCAACAGAGCGAGATTATGTCTTTAAGTAAATAAATAAATAAACAAATAAATAAGGCCAGACACGGTGGCTCACGCCTGTAATCCCAGCACTTTGGGAGGTTGAGGCGAGTGGATCAGGAGGTCAGGAGTTCAAGACCAGCCTGGCTAAGATGGTGAAACCTCGTCTCTACTAAAAATACAAAAATTAGCTGGGCGTGGTGGCGGGCACCTGTAATCCCAGTTACTCGGTAGGCTGAGGCAGAGAATTGCTTGAACCCAGGAGGCAGAGGTTGCAGTGAGCCGAGATGGTGCCATTCCACTCCGGCCTGGGCAACAAGAGCAAAACTCTGTCTCAAAATACATAAATAAATACATAAAATAAAAATGTATGGTTGAATACATGCACTTTTTTCCTCATGAAGATATGGGCCAAGAGTTCAGCTGCTAGGTTGTAGGGTAGGCACGTATGTTCAGCTTGAGTACATGCTGCCAAACAGTTTTCCAAAGTGGTTGTACCAAATTATACTCCCACAGTAACGTCTGAGAGTTCCAGTAGCTTCACATGCCCCAGTAATTGGTGGTATCAGTCTTTTAATTATACCTGTCCTGGTGGGTGTGTAGGTGTCCTGGTGGGTGTCTTTTTAAATTCATATTTCTCTAATAAATAATGATGTTGAGCACCTTTCTGTATGCATTTTGACCACTTGGTGATTTTTTGGGGTTAGGTGATTACTGAAGTTTTTCTCATTTTTAACAGTTGGATTTATTTATTTATTTGTTTTGAGATGGAGTTTTGCTCCTGCTGTCTAGGCTGGAGTGCAATGGTGTGGTCTCAGCTCACCACAACCTTCACCTCCCGGGTTCAAGCAATCTCCTGCCTCAGCCTCCCAAGTACCTGGGGTTACAGGCATGCAGCACCATGCCTGGCTAATTCTGTATTTTTGGTAGAGATGGAGTTTCTCCATACTGGTCAGACTGGTCTCCAACTCCCAACCTCGGGTGATCTGCTCGCCTTGGCCTCTGAAAGTGCTGGGATTACAGGTGTGAACCATCATGCCTGGCTGACAGTTGGATTTTTAAATTAATTTTTAGGTGTTCTTTGTTTTATATATATAATAATATATAAATAAAGATAGACTTCTTCTCCTAGTCAGTGGCTTGCCTTTCTATCCTGTAAATTGTATCTTTGATGAACAGATATTCTTAGCTTTCATGAAGTTCAATTTATCAATATTTTCTTTCATGGCTGGTGCCCTGGCAATCATGAGCTTCTCCTGTGCTTTCCTGTAGAAGCTTTTTTTGTTTTCCCTTTTGCAATTAGGTGTATGATCCACCTCAAATACATGCATTTTCTTGAATCCAGCTCAAAAATGTGTTTCCAAAGGCTCACAGACCTAAATGTAAATTCATTCATGCTTTTAATCACTAATTCATTAAAAAAAAAAAATTTAAGCACCTACCATATGCCAGGCACTTAGGGGAAACCAAAAGCAACTAGAATCAACATTTAATTCAAGAAACATATTGGCTAGCAGGGGAGGGAGGGAGACTTGCAAGTGAACAATATCTAAAAAGTAGATATCAAAAGTAAAACCAGATATAAAATCTGATATGCCCTGATCATTCAAGCATGCTGCCTGGAGTAACCTCCCTTACGAACACAGGCAGGTGGATTACATTCCCTAAATGCCAGTGATGGAGTCTTCAAGACCCTTTGCTAGTACCCCTTTACTCTGGCAAAAATCCAGATCTTTGTTCCTGGCATTCAAGGTGTCCACCACCTGGCCCCACTCTCCTTCCTCAACCTCATTTTCTAGATCCTCATTATCCTTCATCCAAACCCTCTACATGGACTCACCTAAATTCCTGAACAGAATCAGCTGATTCATCCTGCCAGCTCTTTGTCTCTGCTTTTCCCTCCTGCCTGAACTTCTTTCCTATGACTTTGATGCCTGAAGAACCTCTTGCCTCTCCTGCATTACCTCTGTGAAGCCTCTTACGGCTTGCTTGCTCATTGAAATCTACCTCAGGAGGCAGATTGCAAGGTGCAAATCCAGCTTCGATCATTTTCCAGCTCTGCAACCTTGGGCATGCCTAAGCCTCAGGTTCCTCATTGGGAATAACTGTAACTCCTGCTCTATATGGTTTTGCACAGAATGAACAAATGAGCCAGGTGCTGTGGCTCGTGCCTGTAATCCCTGCATTTTGCGAGACTGAGGCAAGCACATCACCTGAGGTCAGGAGTTTAAGATCAGCCTGGCCAATGTGGTGAAACCTTGCCTCTACTAAAAATACACACATTACCTGGGCATTGTGGCGGGCACCTGTAATCCCAGCTACTCGGGAGACTGAGGCAGGAGAATCGCTTGAACCCAGGAGGCGGAGGTTGCAGTGAGCTGGGACAGTGCCACTGCACTCCAGCCTGGATGACCGAGTGAGATTCCATCTCAAAAAAGAAAGAATAAACAAGTTCATCCAGATACAACTGGGTAGCGTGGTGTCTGGCACACAGGATAGGCTCAGCGTTAGCCTTACTGCTCTGAAGAAGCAGAGTACTAAGAAAAATAAGAAAGAGGCTGCAGAATATGCTAAACTTTTGGCCAAGAGAATGAAAGAGGCTAAAGCAAAGCACCAGGAACAAATCGCAAAGAGATGCAGACTTTCCTCTCTGTGAGCTTCCACTTCTAAGTCTGAATCCAGCCAGAAATACGACTTTCTAAGTAACAAATAAATAAGATCAGACTCACAAAAAAAATAAAATAAAATAAAAAGCATAGTCACATCCATCACAGTAATGACATTTATTTGTTAACATTTTGTTCCTTACACCAGACTGGGAGTTTCTTTTTTTTTTTTTTTTTAACATTTAGTTTATATTGTTTTTTAAATTAAAGATAAGGTCTCCCCATTTTGCCCAGGCTGGACTCCTGGGCCCAAACAATCCTCCCACCTCAGCCTGGGAGTTTCTTGAAATCAAGAGCTCATGTCCTTAATTCTTCTGTGATGTGCCCATTTGTGAAGTTCTTATTCAGTGCAATTCTCTGTGCAGGGAGCTTTATGTCTATTATCCCCTTGCGAATCCCTACAACCACCTACAAGATAAGAATTAGGGTCTCCATGTTATGGTTTAAAAGATGGAGGCTGGTGGGTGCAGTGGCTCATGCTTGTAATTCCAGCACTTTGGGAGGCTGAGGTGGGCAGATCACCTGAGGTCAGGAGTTCGAGACCAGCCTGGCCAACATAGTGAAACCCCGTCTCTACTAAAATACAAAAATTAGCCAGGTGTGGTGGTGCATGCTGTAATCCCAGCTACTTGGGAAGCTGAGGCAGAATTGCTTGAACCCAGGAGGCAGAGGTTGCAGTGAGCCAAGATCGCACCACTACCAGCCTGAGTGACAGAGTGAGATTCTGTTTCAAAAAAAAAAAAAAAAAAAGATGGAGGCTCAGAGAGATGAACAAAGGTGAACACCTGTCCTGTGCTAATGTCCTCAACTAATTCATGGTATAGCTAGGGTTTTGATCTTAGCTTCATTGCAAAGTGTTTGAGCCATTTATTACATAATGCAGCCACTGTGCATCCCCAGCGCCTACACAGTGAACTCAGGAAATATTCGATGAATGGAATTGAATTTGATAAGCCCAGAACCTACCCAGTGTTTCAAAATGTATCATGGGTTCTTTTGAGCTGCTAAAGGTCTCATGTGACCCTCAAAGCCTAATCAATCCAAGATTGAGCACCTCTGGCAAAGCAGATAACATCTAGCACAGCTGACTGTGTTTTCTACTTTTCCCTCTTGGGAAACAGTGGTTTCAACATCATTAATTTGTACTTTATGACTTCAAGGTGTGCTCTCTAATTGACACAATGCTGCCGTTCCAGAGGAACAGGTTGTCACTTTTCACAAAATGTGTCCTATTTAATGGAACTCTGTCTGGTGTCTAATTGCCTATCATATCTTCTCTTGCTTTATTACAGCTCTAAGCTTTTAAAATCATGTGCCAAGAGTCTTGGGAAGACCCTTTTCTGGCAGCTTCTGGAAGCTTGGCCTCTCCAGCTCAATTGTAAAAGTCTTGAGAGCAGAAACCACATTGGAACCAGGCACCTGACTCAGGCAGGGATGCAATAAGTCTTTGCCAGGTTCATTATCTGTGTACGTGTTTCATGCTGGGCACTGGGCTAGGTCTTGGGAAGGAGAAAGGAGGAATCAGATTGAGATCTTGTCCTCTAGGAGCCTCCCCAATCCAATAGGAGATAAGACTTAAACACAAAAGTCTGATACAGAAAAATGGTGTGGTGGGGAGAGTGGCTGACAGCTACACTAGGCTACATCCCTTCTCAAAAGCGTCACTTGTACTTACAGTTTGGTGGGAAATTATTTAATATGAAAACAAGCATGGTATAATATGTAGAACACTGCACTCCTGCATGCATTTTAAGGTAAAACAGAGATTTGAAGATGCTTTATTAGGTAGACTCCTCACTCCATTTCCCTCCTAGGTGGCTTCCCTCTTCTCTGCCATGAGGAGTGTTTTGGTGGGTGACATTGACAGACACTGCCATTGGCATCAGATAGAATTAGATTTTCCGTTCAAAGTCTGCATCGTCACTTCCTAGCTGTGCTGTGTGACTTTGAGCAAGTGGCTTGGGTTCTCTGAACCTGTTTATTCATGATTGTTGTGAGAATAAGTGTTTTTTTTTATTTTAATTTTAAAAAAGGGGCCTCACTGTGTTGCTCAGAATGATCTTGAACTCTTTGCCTCAAGGAATTCTCCCACCTAAGCCTCCCAAAGTGCTGGGATTACAGAGGCATGGGACTGTGCCCAGGCAGGATACGTGTCTCATATAAAGCTTTGGTCACATATGGGAGCTTTCATACTTATTGTGAGGAAATGAATGTTTATAGAGTGGATGGATGGATGGATGGATGGAGTTGAGAATAAGACAGTCTGTTGCCACGTAACATAAAAAAGGCATATATTCCCTTTATCATTAATTCTTTGCAATTCTATAGCATTCTGTACGCTCAAAGTACTTTCATATTTACACAAAAAATAAAGAAATTAGAGGTATCCCTGTTTTACCTATAAGAAAAATAGAGGACTCAAGAAATGCCCACAGTCTTGTACAAACTGAGATTAGTTCATTTGAGATTTGAACCAGAACCTGGTTTGGCATCTTTAACACAACAGGTTAATCTGGGGTAGGAACAAGGAGAAGGCACGCACCCTTCACACGACTGCCTTTCCTTTCTGAGCTGTGTGCAGCCTGTGAATTTCAGCTATACATCAGCAGTCGCAGAATCACAGAATCCTCAGAGCTGGGGCAGTGCAGAAGTGCTTCACTTCCCTATTGAGAATCTGAGGCAAGCTGTGGATTCTGCTCTCCTTGGCAACACACGTGCACACAGAAAGTCACATGCAGTTTCAGGAAGCCAACGGACACCCCGAAGCCTCTTCACCAGGCCTCCTCAGCTGCTCATGACCTCTCTACAGCAAACACACTGAGACTAACCATCCCCAGAAACCACAAACTCATTACCTCCAGGCACACGGGTCGGAAACAGTCACACCCAACATCACAAGCTCTTCAGCCAGGGACAATTCACCAACTCGACTCTGCAATGATTTTAATTCTAAAACATTTATCCTTCAATAACTATTCAAAGCCAAACCATCCATCTCCCTCCCAGACTTTCAGAGGTCTTGGTGGAGATGAGAATTGAGGTTATCTGTGTTTTAGAGATCAAAATTGCCAGTGTGCTCATGGAATGGGGTGGAGCCCAGTGAACAGGATAATCCATAGGTTACTCACAATCAATTAGCTTCACAACAGGCCATGGCTTCATCACCATGAAAGCCAAGATTGGCCACGGTAGATAAAGAACCAGATTTGCAGCTGAATGAGGCTTGGTAAGTCCATTCAGTTCACACGTTCATTCCACACACATGTATTGAGCACCTACCATGTGGAAGACACTGTTCTAGATGCCTAGGATACATCTGAGACTAAAACAGAGAAATCTCCTTGCCCCAAGAAACTTACATCCTAGTGAGAAAGGTGGGCAAATACCAGGAAACATCATAAGTAAATTATACAATATATTAAGTGACAAAAAGCTATGGGGAAGAAGAAAAGAAGGATAAGGGGATTGGGAGTGTGTGTGACAGAGGGGCAGGAAATCATCACTAGAGAGGAGATTCCTACAAGACTTGATAGAGGGGAGAACACACATTCCCAAAAGGACTGAGCCAAGATGCCACCAACAGCGATGCCAAAGAGTTAAACTTCATTCGTGCCCCCAATCAATACTGATTGAGCGCATTGAGAGCTGGGTGTTTGTGGTCATCTAAATAGTGTCCCCCTTAATATCTAAAAAGATATCCAGGTCCTGATCCCTGGAGCCTGTGAATGTTGCTTTATATAGCAAAAGGGACGTTGCAGATGTAGTCAAGGTAAGGCTCTTAATATGGGAAGAGTCTCCTGGATTACCTGGGTGTGACCGCTGAAACAGGAAGAGAGAGGGTGAAGGAACGCGGGGCCACAAGCTAAAAACTAAGGAAGCTGGAAACGTAAAGGAAACGGATTCACCTGTAGAGGCTCCGGAAGGAAGAGCCCTGCTAACTCCTCGGTTTTTATCCTTGTGAGACTCGTTTTGGATTTCTGACCTCTAGAACTGTAAGGAAATCAACTGGTGTTGTTTTAAGGCATTACTGAGTTTCCAGTAATTTTTTTTGCATCAGGAGGAAACTTGTGTTCATGTGTGAAACACGGAAACACAGTGCTCAGGCCAGCGTGAGCTGTCAATAGACTTTAGCAGCTGTTGTTATAATTATTATAATAAGCAAGCTCAGTTCCTGCCCTTACCTAGAGAGGATGCACACACAACATGGACATCGCTGTCCCTCCTACACTAACTCCAATGGTAATGCAAAGAACCCTGAACTAGACCACAGCTTCTTATTTTCCTCAACCAAATGGCAGACTGAAGACAAAGTCACAACGTCAAGATGACCTTCAGGCAACCCAGTCACAAAGCCACCCCCCAGCTTTCCCACCTACTCCAGGAACACCAGTCCCCTTCACTGCTCCTAGGACACAGTGGATGTACTCACCCAAAGAAAATACTGGTAAATCCCACCAGGTTGTATGACTCTGAATGGAGCACAGACGTGCTGGACTTACCTGAACCTCACCAGGACCTGGCAATGAAGAGAGTGAAAGGCGTTTAAATCTCCATTGCAGAACAGCCATGGAACCCAGCACTGACAGGTATCCATCTGGGTTTCCAGGTCTTGAATTAAGCCTTGCTGGGGCCAGCAGAGAGCTGCTCTACAACTGCTTCTCTCAGAATGAAGGAAAAATCTAGAGAATGTTAGAGGGAAAAGAGCAACATTTTTTTGTTTGCCCTACCTGGAAGATGTATCAACCCCAAATGGTGACATTTTTGGTGGCACAACTGGATATCCACGTATAAAAGAACAATGGTGGACCCCTGCCTCACACTACATACAAAGATTAACTCAAGATGGATCACAGATGTAAATGTAAGTGAAAAAACTGTAAATTTATTTGAAGAAAACATAGGGATAATTCTTCATAACCATTTCCTAGATGCGACACCAGAAGTGCAAGTGATCAAAGAAAAATTAGATAAATTGCACTTCTTCAAAACTTAAAAACTTCTGTACTTCAGGGAACATCACCAAGAAAGTGAAAAGATTACCTATAGAATGGGAGAAGATATGTTTTGAAAATCATATGTTTCATAAAAGGTTTACATCTATCAGATATAAAGAACTCTTGTAACTCAACAATAAAATGACAAGAGCCCTGCTAACTCCTGGGTTTTTATCCTTGTGAGACTCATTTTGGATTTCTGACCCCCAGAACTGTAAGGAAATCAACTGGTGTTGTTTTAAGGCATTATCGAGTTTCCAGTAATGACAAGGTCCCTGATTAAAAAAGGATTTGAGGCTGGGCTCAGTGGCTCACTCATGTCATCCCAGCACTTTGGGAGGGTGAGGCAGATGGATCACTTGAGGTCAGGAGTTCAAGACCAGCCTGGCCAACATGGCAAACCACAAAATACTAAAATACAAAAATTAGCTGGGCATGGTGGTGCATGCCTATAGTCCCAGCTACTCAGGAGGCTGAGGCAGGAGAATGGCTTGAACCCAAGAGGTGGAGGTTGCAGTGAGGCAAGTTCACACCACTGCATTCCAGTCTAAGGGACAGAGCAAGACTTCACCTCAAAAAAAAAAAAAAAAAAAAAAAAAAAAAAAAAAAAAAGGATTTGAGTAGACACTTCTCCAAAGAAGATATACAAATGGCCAATAAACACATGCAAAGATGCTCAAGGTAATTAGTCATGAGGGAAGTGCAAAGCAAAACCACAGTGAGATGCCACTCCAGTCCCACTACGCTGGCTAGCAGAGAAAAGCAGACAGTGCCGAATGTTAGGGGGAATGTGGACATATTGAACTCTCATACGTTGCTGGTGGGAGTGTAAAATGGCACAACCACTTTTTAAAACAGTTTGGCAATTCCTCAAAATGTTAAACATAGAGTCACCATGTGACCCAGCACTTTCACTCCTAGGTATATACTCAAGAGAATGAAAACATGTCCACACAACAATTTGTACATGAATGTTCACAGCAGCACTATTCACGACAGCCAGAAAGAAGAAACAGCCAGGCATGGTGGCTCACACCTGTAACCCCAGCACTTTGGGAGGCTGAGACAAGAGGGTCACTTGAGGCCAGGTGTTTGAGACCACCCTGAGCAACATAGTGAGATCCTGTCTATACTAAAAAAAAAAGAAAACACAAAACAAAATAACTTGGCCTGGCGTGGTGGTGGGGGCCTGTAGTCTCAGCCACTCAGGAGGCTGAGGCAGGAGGATCCCATGAGCCCAGCTAGCATAGGTTGCAGTGAGGCATGACTGTGCCCTGGCACTCCAGCCTGGGCGACAGAGTGAGAGGCTGTCTCAAAAAAACAAAACAAAACCAAAAGAATGAAAAAGAAAGAGAAGAAGAAACAACCTAAATGATTACCAGCTGATAAATGGATAAGCAAACTGTGGCATGTTCATGCAATGAGTGTTATTCAGCAAAGCCGGGCATGGTGGCTCATGCCTGTAATCCCGGCACTTTGGGAGGCCAAGATGGGTGGATCACCTGAGGTCAGGAGTTCGAGATCAGCCTGGCCAACATGGTGAAACCCTGTCTCTACTAAAAATATAAAAATTAGCTGGACTTGGTGGCACATGCCTATAATCCCAACTACCAGGGAGGCTGAGGTGGGAGGATCACTTGAACCTCGGAGGTGGAGGCTGCAGTGAGCCAAGATGGCACCACTGCACTCCAGCCTGGGCAACAGAGTGAGACTCCGTCTCAAAAAAAAAAAAAAAAGAGGTATGAGGCTTATTTAACAGCACCTTGGAAAAATGCACTGAAAAAAAAAATGAATGTTATTCAGCAATACAAAGTAATGAAGTGATTCATGCAACGACATAGATGAACCTTGAAACAGAATGCTTAGTGAAAGGAGGGTTGCAACCCACATATTATATAATTCCATCTATATGAGATGTCCAGAATAAGAAAATCCACAGAGACAGAAGGCAGATTTGTGATTGTACAGTACTGGGGTGGGGGTTGCAGTATGAGGAATAATTATGATGGGCACAGGAGTTTTTTTTGGAGTGATAAAAATGTTCTAAAATTAGGTAGAAGTGATGATTACACAACTCTCAATATACTAAACTAAAATCATTGAGTTGTACATTATATATATATGCCTGGCTGGTCTCAAACTCCTGGGCTCAAGCGATCCTCCCAGCTTGGCCTCCCAAAGCACTGGGATTATAGTCATGAGCCACTATGCCCAGCTAAGTTTTACATTTTAAGTGGGTGAGTTTTTTGGTATGTGACTTAGATCTCTAAAAAGCTATATATATATATGACTGTCAGTCCTTGATTGCCCTTGAATCTACCTTTGGAGAAGTCTCTTTAGTTAATGCTAATTTTATTTCTGACCTGAGTCCAGATAAAGCAGGGGTCTGCTTGAAGCTGTCTTTTGCTATGGCTCGCCTTCTACCGCACAGTTTAGGTTTTCCAGATTCCCATGTGCTTCCCTGACTCCAGGGCTAGGGACACACCCCTTTTATAATCTGGATCACCTGTTTTGCCTCACCAGCTGCTACCATCCTTCCCATGGCGACCATCCCTGGCTAAGGCTGCAGAGGGTGCCCCCGCTTTTCACCTGCATTCCATTGTATTGCGTTGGTTTTTCACAAAGCCACACACTTCCTGAGGACAGTAAGACGCTGATTTTTTTCAGCACTATATGTGAGCACAGTCTTATCACGGAGTAAGTGAATGAATGTGTGAATGTATGCCTGAAAAACAACGTGTATTTGTGGCCAGGTGCAGTGGCTCATGCCTGTAATCCCAGCACTCTGGGAGACCGAGGTGGGTGGATCACCTGAGGTCAGGAGTTCAAGACCAGCCTGGCCAACATGGTGAAACCCTGTCTCTACTAAAAATACAAAAACAAATAGCTGGGTGTGGTGGCACATGCGTGTAATTCCTGCTACTCAGGAGGCTGAGGCAGGAGAATCACTTGAACCGGGGAGGCGGAGGTTATAGGGAACCAAGATTGTAACACTGCAGTCCAGTCTGGGTGACAAAGCGAGACTCTGTCTCAAAAAATGAACAAACAAAAACCATGTATTTGTATGGAGTGGAAAAATACGGGGAATTGGAAAGACGAGGCCAAAGGAAGGAGGCAGAACTTGAACTAAAGTTATGTTACCATGTACCCATTTTTTTCAGTTTCCTGAGAAATGTGTTTTCTCAGCCCTTCCACCATTTTGACCATTTAAGCCTCAAATATCCAAGATTGTCCTCTCAGTTTCAGCCTTATGAATTAAGCCAAACTGTTGGCCTTTTAAGAAAACATCCATAACCTTGTTTTTCTGCTCTTTGGCTCAGAAATTTTGAGTGGGGAATCTAGCAAAAGAAAATAACAATAACAGCCACCCAAATACAGTGTAGGGGATGAACTCTAGAATTTTACGCAGGACGTTACTTATCAGGGCTTTATCTATAATAGTCAAAAATTGAAAATACCTAAATGTCCAACAGTAGGGTAGTCTACATTATGCCATGTCCCAAAGAAGGAATAATATGCACCCATTAAAAGAATTTAATGACCTGGGAAAATGCTTGCATCATATGTTAAGCGAAAAAGGGTAGGTTATAAACTGCTGATCACTAATATGTAAATGCTGCCCACACACACACACTCCAAAACACCTGGGGAAAAACATATCAAAATGATTTCAGTGGCTTCCTTTTGGTAATGTAACTGTGGTATCATTCTCATTTATTTAACTTATCCAGGTGTCCTACAATGAACAGGTAAGACGTAACACAGAAAAAAAAAATCCCCCTAAGTCTCTCACTCTTTCCACTGCTCTTTCTTGGGAATTTTTCTCTGTACCTGCTTCGTTCAGGCAACCGTATCTGCCTCCAAATCTGTGTCCTGCACTCCCAGTCTGCCAGGAACAGCCCCTTGCCAGTTCCCTCTGTCCATTCAGGCAGATCCTGAAGTCCACCTCTCCAGGAAGCCCTTCTTAATTATGAGAAAGAGACAGAGAAAGAGAGAAAGAAAGAGAGAGAGAAAAGAAAGAAAGAAAAAGAAGGAAGGAGGGAAGGAAGGAAGGAAGGAAGGAAGGAAGGAAGGAAGGAAAGAAAGAAGGAAAGAAAGATAGAAACTGTCCTCTTCCCCACCCTGGCCAAATACAGTGCTGCCACATCTCTCTTTGCTGGTTGTAAGAAGATATCCTGCTTCCTAGCCAGGGCTGGACCTCAAAGGATGCTTTCTGATGTGGCACAGAAGCTGGGGCAGCTGGTGCTGTGTGTTTCTGTCTAGGGGCTCTGAGTCTAAACTCCCAGGAAGAAGTTCAGGTGTTGAGATCACGAATCTCATCATTTGTGGGATGTTGAGAATGGTAGGGAAGATTTTTTGGTCTGCATGTCCTGATTTGTCAGGAGAAAGACTTCTCCTGGCCATTTAAAAACCACTCAAACAGTCTTTAAACAGTTTCTTGGAAGCCATCAAAGGTGTTTATACAGAACCTGGACCAGCAATCTTCTTAAAGGAGTCAGGCTGATCTCAGTAACTTTGGTCAGGAGGAAGTGTTTGAGCAAATATTGTAGACATTGCGCCAACACACTTAGATTTTTTGTGAGCCATCAGAGGTGTTGGTACTTAACCTAGACCACCAACATTTTTTTTTCTTTTTTTTTTTGAGATGGAGTCTCATGCTGTCACCCAGGCTGGAGTGTAATGGCGTGGTCTCGGCTCACTGCAACCTTTGCCTCCCGAGTTCAAGCAATTCTCCCACCTCAGCCTCCCGAGAAGCTGGGACTACAGGCAACTGCCACCATACCTGGCTAATTTTTGTATTTTTAGTAGAGACAGGGATTCACCATGTTGGCCAGGCTGGTCTCAAACTCCTAACCTCATGATCTGCCCACCTTGGCCTCCCAAAGTGCTGTGATTACAGGTACGAGCCACCGTGCCTGGTCAACCAGCAACTTTCTTAAAGGAGTCAGGCTGACTGGGCGCCGTGGCTCACGCCTATAATCTCAGCACCTTGGGACGCCGAGGTGTGTGGATCACCTGAGGTCGGGAGTTTGGGACCAGCCCGAACAACATGGTGAAACTCCCTCTCTACTAAAAAGACAAAAATTAGCCAGGCATGGTGGCATGCGCATGTAGTACAGCTACTCGGGGGGCTGAGGTGGGAGAATCACTTGAACCTGGGAGGTGGCAGCTATGGTGAGCTGAGACCATGCCATTGCACTCCAGCCTGGGCAACAAGACCAAAACTCTGCCTTTAAAAAAAAAAAAAAAAAAAAAAACTCAGGCTGACCTCAGTAACTTGTCAGGAGGCAGTGTTTGAGCAAATATTGTAGACATCATACCAACACACTTACATTTTTTGTGAGTTGATTGCCCAAGTGTCTATCCAGCTTATTCCTCAACTGGCATTAAATTAGAGAAAGCTTTGGTGGAAAAAGTTAGTGGGTCAGCAAACATTTGAGTTTCTTATCGTGTACCTGACACTTGCAGCATACAGCACTTGGGGAATGCTGCGGCTTTATCAAAGCAATAAACAACTCCGGTGATTTTTCCTGTAGAACTTCCTGGTCATATATTCCACCCACATGAAACATAACAAGGAAGGCTCAGGGGATAAGATGGAGTGTCTTGTGGGTCCTTCAAGAATGGGGCATGCATCATAGCTCTTGCAGAGTTTTGAGCTAATTACCCTGGCCTGTGTATGAAATGTGTCAGAATTAAGGACCCAGATAAACTGAGTATCTTGGCATCTACCTTTGGTGTTTTTGAAACTGAGAAAGAAAGATTTGGTGTGCCAGCCTCCCTCATCAGTCTGGTATTCTCCCTGTCATCTGAAACAAGGTAAACAAACCACGGACATATTTTTCTTCCCCGCAGAACTGCACCCTTTTTCATGATTACTTCTGGGTGCTATTTGGCAACAGGAATCAAGTACAGTGGAGGTGGGGAAGCATTTCTTAATTCTACCCTCTTCTCAAATATTTAAAGTAGAAGAACAAGTGGGTGAGGGCCAGTCTCAGTTTTCAACTCTTTTCCATTCCTGCCGCCCAAACGCAGGCCTTAAGCATGCTTTTCTCAGGGTGCTGAGAAAACATTTCCCCTCCATCCATTTTATCAAGGCTGGAGGTACTGAGATTCTCAAAGGCGATTCTGAGGAAGAGCAGATTGTCTTTGTCTTCCATTTCCATGACTTGCATTTTTGCTGAACAGGGTATGCAAGTTTAGGGCAAACACAGAAATGCTGAAAATGATAGGAAGGGTTTTAGGGAAACTTAGCAGGGAACTGTGTGTGTTGTCATTGTGCTCCATGTGGACTTGCTTCTCCATCTCCCAGGGGATCTCCACTAAGACATCCATTTCTTGTTGATGCCTTGAGGAGTTGAATCTCTTGGGAGAACTGGTGCATTTGTTTGTTCAACAAGTATGTATTGAGTGCCTACATTACACCAGGCACTGTTACAAGTGTTGAGAATAAAGTAGTGAGTCGGACACACCCAATGCCTAATAACTTGGATGAATACCCACCATCACTGGATGAATTTTCAAGGAATTCTGCTGTGTGAGAAAAGCCAATCCCAAAATGCTAATACCGAATCATCCCATTTACATAATGTTTTTAAAACGACACCATTTTATGGTGGTTGCCAGGGGTTAGGGATGGGAGGTGAGGTTAGGGATGGGAGGTGAGGTTAGGGATGGGAGGTAGGTTTGGTGATAAAAAAAGCAACATGAAGGATCCTCGTGCTGCCGTGCTATTTGGTATCTTGCTTTTGATGGTGGATGCAGTCTTGAATTTGTCTAGAACTATACACACATACACACAAATGACTACAAGTAAAACTGGGAAATCTAAATAAGATTGGTAGATTTTATCAATGGCAATAATATTGTACTATATAATTTTGTAAAATCTTACAAATGGGGGAAACTGGGTAAAGTCTGCAAGAGATCTTTCTGTATGATTTCTCAAACTGCATGTGCATGTACCACTATCTCAATAAAAACTTCAACTAAAAAAAAAGGTGGCCAGGCGTGGTGGCTCATGCCTGTAATTCTAGCACTTTGGGAGGCCAAGGCTGGCAGATCATGTCAGGAGTTAGAGACCAGCATGGCCAATATGGTGAGACTGTGTCTCTATGAAAATACAAAAATTAGCGGGGCGTGGTGGCGTGTGCATAGTCCCAGCTACTGAGGAGGTTGAGGCAGAAGAATCGCTTGAACTCAAGAGGCAGAGATTGCAGTGAGCTGAGGTCGCACCATGGCAGTCCAGTCAGGGTGACAGAGTGAGACTCTGTCTCAAAAAAGATAAAAAGAAAAGAATAAGGGCTTGGCTGGGTGCGGTGGCTCATGCCTGTAATCCCAACACTTTGGGAGGCCAAGGCAGGTGGATCACCTGAGATCAGGAGTTCAAGACCAGCCTGGCCAACATGGTGAAATCCCATCTCTACTTAAAATATACAATAATTAGCCTGGTGTGGTGGTGCATGCCTCCAGCTACTCAGGAAGCTGAGGCAGGAGAATAGTTTGAACCCAGGTGGTGGAGGTTTCCGTGAGCTGAGATTGTGCCACTGTACTCCAGCCTGGGTGACAGAGTGAGACTCTGTCTAAAAAAAAAAAGGGCTGAGCAAGGTGGGTCATGTCTGTAATCCTAGCACTTTAGAAGGCCAAGGCGAGAGGATCACTTAAGCCCAGCAGTTCGAGCAAGACCAGCTTGGGCAACATGATGACACTCCATCTCTACAAAAAATACAAAACTTAGCTGGGCATGGTGGCACATGCCTGTAGTCCCCACTACTCAGGAGGCTGAGGTGGGAGGATCACTTGAGCCTGGGAGGTTGAGGCTACTGTGAGCCAAGACTATACCACTACATTCCAGCTGGGGTGACAGAGCGAGACCATTTCTCAAAAAAAAAAAAAAAAAAGAAAAGAAAGAAAGAAAAGAAAAAACCTAATTCCCTGGCCTCATGGAGCCTACATTTTGGTAGAAGCTAAGTATGGCTGCACGGTGGTTGCAGGGCAAAAGCTAAGATCATCCTGGAGGGAGCCACCCCTCTGGGGGATTCCATGCAGTACTACTAGAAAGTCCTTCCCATCCTCCAGACACATCATTGAATCTCCACTGATGACTGAATGAAATCCAGATTCAGGAGAGGAGGTAAATGCAGAACAAGGCTGTGAGGCCTAGCTCCCCCGAGCCCATGACCTGGGAATTGTCCAGCCTGCTGTTTTTTTAAACCATGCATCAGGTACCCACGTGACTGTAGACTCAGATACATAAGGGGGCTCCCAGTAGTGGTGGATCATCCCACCTGTCTTGTTTCCCACTTCCTCCATTCCCATCACTACCTGGCTTCCTTCGACCTCCTTCCACTCTGGCCCAAATGCCTGGTTTATCTAGGCAGCACATACAAACTTGGAGAAATTCCTTTTACCTACGTACATGGGCAGGGCTCACTGCTCTAGTTCTCAGCACCAGGGAAGAACTCCTCATGCCAGTCCAGGCCCTGAGACTCAATCCTGTGTTCTAGCCCCTCAGCTGTGGCTAGGCAGGTCAATGTCCAGTACCTTAATCCCCTCTTGCAAAGGGGAGTCCCACACCATCTGTTCGTCCCGTTGATTGTACAATGAGGCATCGTGCTGGCTGTGAACCATCAAGCTCTGCAACTCTATTTTATTGCCTTAGAAGACCTTCAGAGGAAGAAGCCATGTAAAAATAAAGTCTGAGCAGACTTTAAAGTTTTTATTATTTTATATTACGCCATGACTTGCATGGAACGACCACAAAGCAGCATGCCTTCCTGGTCACGTAACTTAACTAATCGGGCCTGGCTGAGAAAGTAAGAACTCCCAGATACGCAATTTAGTCTATTAGAAAGAAGGGAGGGAGCAAAGGAAAGAGAAAGAGACAGAGTATGATGATAAATAATGATCTGTCTCTTCTCTAATAGGTTAGTGGCGCATTCTAAAAATGGTGATAATGTGATTGAATAGAATTTCTGATTCACGGTCAAGGTCTTTACGGTAAAGGAAAGGAGCTTTGTTAGAAGTACTGGATGTAATCAACACATATTTGATTTTCAAATATTTGACTCTCAAACACATATTTTACCACCAAAACAAAATGAAAGAAATGATACTGACAAGCTCTCTTGCCATGTCCTTGTCAAAGCACCCACAGAAAGAATAAGCGCAAAAGGTAACGAAGGCCCTCCCCACCATCCAAAAAAATGTACCCAGCGCAGAGTTCTGATAGCTGAGCTACCTTCCCCTGCCCAAACCTCAAAACCATCAGGTCGGTGGAGCCTCAGGGCAATCGGAAGCCCCGTCTTGCTGTTCCTCGGAAGTGGCCTGCTTTTTTGTCTCTGAGTCCATGTCTGGGATGAATAATCCATGGAGATCCATGTGCATGTCTACATCAATGGAGGCACGGGCCAGTTCTGTAAAGCTTTTGGCATCCAGAATGAGCAGAAAAGGCAGCTTTTGGGGATCAGTAGAGACAATGGCTGATAAGATTATTCCTGTGGGGAAACAGAAGGAGACTTTGTAAAAGCGCAGCTTTCAATGGGAGGAGTGAATTTCTCAGCATGTCCCTCTGCCCTCTTTAAATATACGTATCTAACCAAAAGAAAAGGGAAGTGAATTTGAGACACTGTGTAACAGAAGGGAAAGGCCTGGGAACCAGGAATCAGAAAACCTGGTTTTAGGCCGGGTGCAGCAGCTCATGCCTGCAATCCCACCACTATGGGAGGCAGAGGTGGGTGGATTACTTGAGGTCAGGAGTTGGAGACCAGCCTGGCCAACATGGTGAAACCCCGTCTCTATTAAAAATACAAAAATTAGCCAGGTGTGGTGGTGGGTGCTTATGACCTCAGCTACTCAGGAGACTGATAATCACTTGAACCTGGGAGATGGAGGTTGCGGAGAGCTGAGATCACACCATTGCACTCCAGCCTGGGTTATGGAGTGAGACGCTGTCTAAAAAAGAAAACAAAAGAAAACCTGGTTCTAGCCCTGGCTGGGACCTTGACCTCTCGGAACCCGAGCCTCTTCATCTGTAGAGAGAGGATAATCTCACCTACACTCCATAGGGCGGACAGGAGGATCTTTGGCATGGTGGACTTTGAAAGCATTCTGTAAATTATTGCCAGCATTGAAGAATGGCATTCGGCTTTTCGTTTGTTTTGAGATAAGGTCTTACTCTGTTGCCCAGGCTGGAGTGCAGTGGTACAATCACAGCTCACTGCAACTTTGATCTCTTGGGCTCACGCTATCCTCCACCTCAGCCCTCCAATAGCTGGGACTACTGGCACATGCCACCATGCCTGGCTAATTTTTGTATTTTTTGTAGAAATGGGGTCTCCCTATATTGCCCATGCTGGTCTTGAACTCCTGGGATCAAGTGATCTGCCCACCTTGACCTCCCAAAGTGCTTCGATTATAGGCATGAACCAGCACACCTGGCTCTAAGCGTGGCATTTGAATGAGCCCAATTCATCTCTTGCACATGCGGCAACACTAGTAAACTCATCCTTCCCGTCTGTAAAATGGAAATACTCTCAATATTCACTCGAGAGAGAGAGAGAGAGAGAGAGAGAGAGAGAGAGAGAGAGAGTTAAAAGAAATAATGCACATCAACTTCCTGCAAATACTCTCAATGCTTCCAGAGGCTCCCAGGTTGAAGAGCAGTTGAGTGTAGCTGAAGTCAGATTGGCCTGGATTTAAATCTTACCTCTGAATGTATGGGGTATGAGACCTTGAGCAACAAGGTCACTCTCTGAGCATCCCAATGGTAAAATGAAGACAATGATACTCCCTCCTCACTGGGAGAATGTAAAGGAAGTATCTACCTGGTTGAGTGGGAGACTGGCCTGAATGGAAGGCAATGCCAGCAGTCCCCCGCCTCGGAGATGACAGTGACACAGCATAGGTTGCTGGCTTGACGTGCCTTTCCACGATCAGTAGGAAGACAAGGCCCCAGTGGAAAACCACTCCCTTGTCACCTGAGGGAAGAAGCTGGCAGGCTCAAGTGGGGCAGCCTGCCCTCCCTGCAGGTGTGGCAGCCCCATCACCGGCTTGGCCAGGTGGCATCCCCACCCACAGTTCTAGTTACCCTCTTTAGCCTCCTCAGGGATGTGGGCAGGGCATTTCTGAGGCATTTCTGAGAATTAAGGAGGGAAAGGACCATTCAGTCAAATGGAAACCTAGAAAATAGGGGTGGGCCACAAATGCACATTTCCAGGGGCTCCGTGAAACATTTATGTGATTATACATTATTAAAAATCTGGATCCAGGCTGGGCACAGTGACTCAAGCCTGTAATCTCAGCACTTTGGGAGGCCAAGGAGGTCAGATCACCTGAGGTTGAGAGTTCGAGACCAGCCTGACCAACATGGAGAAACCCTGTCTCTGCTAATAATATAAAAATTAGCCTGGTGTGGTGGCACATGCCTGAAATCCTAGCTACTTGGGAGGCTGAGGCATGAGAATCACTTGAACTCAGGAGGCAGAGGTTGCAGTGAGCAGAGATCATACCATTGCACTCCAGCCTCAGCAATAAGAGTGAAACTTCGTCTCAAAAAAAAAAAAAAAAAAAAAATTGGATCCAGGCCAGGTGCAGTGGCTTACACCTGTAATCCCATCACTTTGGGAGGCCAAGATGGGAGGATTGCTTAAGCCCAGGAGTTTGAGACCAGCCTGAGAAACATAGCGAGACCTCTTCTCCACTAAAAATAAAAAAATTGGCTAGGCGTGGTGGCGTGCTCCTATAGTTCCAGCTACTTGGTAGGCTAAGGCAGGAGGATCACTTGAGCCCAGGAGTTTGAGGCTTCTGTGAGCTATGATCATGCCACTACACTCCAGCCTGGGCAACAGAGCAAGACACCATTTTTTAAAAACATTTGTTTTGGATCTAGCCATTGCAATCAATTTTAAAACCAAGATTCTGCGTTCTGAGAGAGTTTAGTGTCACTGAACGGAAAGGAGATAGACTTTGTGTAGTAAAAATCTTAAACTTGTCTAAAGAGGGGGCTGGACTCTGTCCTCAGCTTCTGGGAGGTCACCTCTATACCCCTGGCATGTCCTGCTTGATACAAGTATCTTTGTATATCTGGGGGCCTTAGGCCACACCAGACAGTCTACCCTTACATTGGGATTTATGGTAGGTCCTTGGGCCACATGGTATGAGCTTGATCTCCAGAAGGATGGAAGACGAAATAAAGGTCAGACACACAGGTAGTCAACCAGGTTTACATGACTGAGCCCCAATAAAAACTCTCTATACTGAGCCTCAGGGGAGCCTCTTGGCTGGAAATAATACTCTGTGAGCATTATTACATATCACTGTCAGGAGAAGTCAGTGCTATCTGTGCTCTACTGGGAGGGCATAGCTGGAAGCTCCTGCCGCGTCCCTGCTGGGCTCTGTCGTGTGCACCTCTTCCCTTCGCTAATTTTAGTCTGTATCTTTTCAATGCAGCAAACCAGAACTGTGAGTATAAGCGCTTGCAGTGAGGTTGGTGATTCTAATGAATTATTGAAGCTGAAAGTTATCTTGGGGACCTTCAAACTTTGCAATTCGTATTAGAAATAAAGGTGGTCTTGGGGACTCCCTAACCCTTTAGCTTTGGCCCAGACAGATGTAGACTTCAAAGCACCAGTCCACCAGCTTTATGACCTGGGGATGGTCAGCTGCCCCCAGATGGTGTCTCTGTTGGAGGGGGATCATCAGCAGTGTGCAGCGACAAGGCTTGGGTTCTTAGATCTTACCATCATCCTCATCCTTGGCACCTGGAGCAGATACAAACAGGGGTTCCGCTGGCCAGCAATCGGTCTCCCACCACTTTAAGGATGACTTTGTGAGAATGTCGTATTTTATTATCTGTACATCCAATGAGGAGAAACATAGAAATCACTTGTTTGAGAGCATGCTATTCCCTGCAAATAAGACAGTATGAAGATCCACACAGAGAAGAGATGAAGCCTGTCGGATGTGGATTTTGACAAAGTCTCCTGTGACAGCCACCTCTGGTGAGCACAGCCAAGAAATGACAGGAGCTAACTCTCCTCCCTCAGTTATAAACATGGCTCCTCTGACCACCACATAGCTGATACGACACAAGGAGTTATTTAAAAAATTAAAATCTTTTAAAATTTGTTATTATTTTTTAATAGAGAGATACGGTCTTGCTATTGTCGACCAGGCTGGTATTGAACTCCTGGCCACAAGCAATCCTCAGCCTCCCAAAGTGCTAGGATTACAGGTGTGAGCCACCACACCCCATTCCAAAATTAAAATTAAAATATTGAATATATCTTGTATCTGGCATTGTACTGCAATTTTATATATGTTAAACAAATGAATATATTCAATGCAAACATTTAAAGTATAATACAATTACTTTGTGGCTTTAAGAATACAATTCCCTGGATCTCTCTTAATCTCCCAATAGGCCTATTTCCCTCTACGGTTTGGGATTAGCGGAGAGTGGCTTGGGGTATGGAGGGGTGGAGGCTTTATTTTTGGCTGTGTACATTTCTGTACTGTTAGCATTTAAAAAAAGATTTTTCATTTTATTACAAAAGATGAAGATTTTTTTAAAAAAGTGATACCTGCATAGCACTTAGCACAGTGCCCAGCACACAGTAAGTGTTAGACAAATGGTAGCTCAAGAAGCAAAATAGACCAGGCATGGTGGCTCACACCTGTAATCCCAACACTTTGGGTGGCTGAGGCAGGAGGATCGCCTGAACCCGGGAGTTCAAGACCAGAATGGACAACAGAGCAAGACCCTGTCTCTCTCTCTCTCTCTCTCTCTCTATATATATATATATATAATACACACACACACACACACACACATATTAATAAAAAGGAAAAAACAAAATAAAACAAAAAACAAGCAAAATAAATCCTCTAAGTTTCAGCTATACCCTCTCTGCTGAAGAGGGTGAGTTCCTTAGGTCAGAGATTGGGAATACCCCCACTGACTTCCTTACCCTCAGTGTCTACCACATTGTAGCCCATAGTTGGTCTTCAATAAATATATATTGAATAAAGAAATCGATGAATAAGCTCCAGCCATAACTCTTACTGGAACCTTAGCCCACTGGGTGCCACTCCCTCTCCCAGTTGTCCATCATTGCTTCAAATTTATTTTGTCTGACACTCACCTCCCTCTGACCTCCTCTTTTCTGATTAACATCTCAGAACCTTAGAATTCGGCTTTGCATATAGACACAATCATTTGTAGGAAAAGCCTGTGAACACACGGAGACTAGTACCTTGGTTGGAACTGGACTCCATTGAACTCCTGCAGCAAAGATATATCGGTATCGCCTTCCATTGTGAGCGTAATTGACCCGTGGAAGCTCTAAGCCTACAAGGAAATGAGACAGCAGATGAAGCCCCTATCACTGGGGGCTGGGAGCATCCACCCTTTGTGTCAGACCGGGTAGGCTTTCCTCTGAATCTGTTCACATGCCAAGATCCCTGAGCTTGATTTAGAGCCTGGATTGGATCAAAGGTGGTCAAAGGCAGGGGAGGGAACCTCTTGATAATTACCCCAGCTCTATTAGAAAGCCCAGGAGTAAGGTACTGCAGACCTAAGTTTTAAACTGTATAAACATCTTTAATTGTTCAAGATAGAAATCAAAGAGAATTGTATGATTAAAATCAGAGACTACTGCAATTTCTTAAAGCTCTTTTCAAAAACATGCTGATGTGTGTATGTGTGCATGCATGTGCACATGTGTGAAGAGAAATGGGAAGCTGGCTGGGCACAGTGGCTCATGCCTGTAATGCCAGCACTTTGGAAGGCCAAGGCAGGTGGATCACACCAGGTCAGGAGTTTGAGACTAGCCTGGCCAACATGGTAAAACCCCACCTCTGCAAAAAATACAAAGAAAAGAATTAGCCAGGCATGGTGGCACATGCCTGTAATTCCAGCACTTGGGAGGCCAAGGTGGGTGGATCACTCAAGGTCAGGAGTTTGAGACCAGCCTGACCAACATGGCAAAACCACACCTCTACTAAAAATACCAAAAAAATTAGCCAGGCATGGTGGTGCATGCCTGTAATTCCAGCTACTTGGGAGGCGAGGCAGGAGAATCGCTTGAACTCAGAAGGCAGAGGTTGCAGTGAGCCAAGATGGGGCTACTGCACTCCAGCCTAGGCCACAGAGTGAGATTCTGTCTCAAAAAAAAAAAAAAAAAAAAAGAGTGAGAGAAAGAAAAAAAAAGAAAGAAATGGGAAGCTGTGCCAGGTGTGGTGGCTCATGCCTATAATCCCAACACTTTGGGAGGCTGAGATGGGAAAATCACATGAGGCCAGGAGTTTGAGATCAGCCTGGTCAATCTGGCAAGAACACCAACTCTAAACTTAAAAAATAAAACAGAAATGGAAAACTGTGGAAAAGGGTGTCAATGGAGAACAGTTAATTAAATCTGCTGAATTATATAATAACATTATGTAAAAATAATGTCTTCAAATAATTTTAATAACATGGGCAAGTGCCCGTACCATAAGGTTAAGTGTAAAAGGCTGGTTATAGAATTACTGTAGATCCACTAGGTTACAAACAAAGAGAAAAAGTTTAGAAGCATTGCTGGGGTTGTAATTGCCTTATAGTTTGCATTTTTCTGTTATAGAATCTAAGTTTCTCATTATGTAAAATTTTCATCATGCTTATTATTTTTATGTAATCAAAAAACCTTAAAAGTTTTCCTCCATAAATGTGTATATATTTATATATGCCTATTGCATCAAATTGAATTTCTAAGTCTGAATACTGAAATGGATGTTCGACTCTTATGAAACATTCCAGGTGGTTGGAGCCAACCACTGGTAAATATTCAATGTCCAAGAAAAGAGGAAGCAGAGGTGCCTCCATGGGGAAATGGTTATTAGGCTCAGTGGGGAGAAAGGAGGAATGAACTATTGAGATGGGAAGGAGATGTCCAATTCCACAAATGAGAGATCATGAAGCTTCCAAGGGACAGGTCCAGAAGAAGGTGAGGTGGAGGGAGCACTCCCATACTTAAAGGAAGAAGAAGGTACTTGCAGTTGACCTCAAAGTAGGCCTGAGACTTCCATGATGCTTCTAGACCTTTCGCAAAATTGGTCTGGGATCCCCCGACCCCACACCCTGTAAATGACCAAACGCAGACACTTGGTTAAGCAAAGCATGGCTGACCCCTGTGAATTCTGTGCAACTATTAAAAGCCATGCTTTTCTTTTTTCTTTTTTCTTTTTCTTTTTCTTTTTTTTTTTTGAGACAGAGTCTTACTCTGTTAGCCATGTCACCCAGGCTGGAGTGCAGTGGCATGATCTCGGCTCATTGCAACCTCTGCCTCCTGAATTCAAGCAATTCTCCTACCTCAGCCTCCCAAGTAGCTGGGATTACAGGCATGTGCCATCATGCCCAGATGATTTTTTGTATCTTTAGGAAATATGGGGTTTCACCATGTTGGCCAGGCAGCTCTTGAACTCCTGACCTTGTGATCTAGCCAACTTGACTTCCTAAAGTGCTGGGCTACAAGTGTGAGCCACCATACCCGGTCTATTGGTATACTTTTTAGTGTGGACAATATTGTGACAATAAACAAGCATGGTTTTCTCAGGAAAAAAAAGTGATGTGGCAGGTGAGCAGGGATGGGGGTTGGTGCCTCCAGACCTGGCATCACCTATCGATTCATTTCTAAAGACTCCAAGGGAATGAGTTGCCTCACAGAACTGTTATTGGATCCATGGGATGCCTTCTTCAGAAGTGGATTCTTAGGTCAAATCCAAGTATCACCCTAAAATAGCCCCCGGGTCTGTGTGCCCTTCCAGATGCCCAAACCTCCTGGAATGAGGCGGCTGAGGGAACAAGGCTCTTAGGTTTTTTCGTTTGTTTGTTTTGAGCTAAAGTCTCTGTTGCCCAGGCTGGAGTGCAATGGCACAATCTCGGTTCACTGCAACCTCCGCCTCCTGGGCTCAAGTGATTCTCATGCTTCAGCCTCCTGAGTAGCGGGGACCACAGGCATGTACCATCACGCCCAGCTAATTTTTGTATTTTTAGTAGACGTGGGGTTTTGTCATGTTGCCCAGGCAGGTCTCGAACTCCTGGCCTCAAGTGATCTGCCCACCTTGGCCTCCCAAAGTGCTGGGACTACAGGTGTGAGCTACCATGCCCAGCCTCACCCACTGCCTTCCTAGAAAGGATGTGAAGATAGAGAAAAGAGAAATGTCCCCAGATGCTTTACCTCGGGATATCCCAAGAGACTTTCCTCTTTGCCCCTTATCCATGCATGGGAGGAAAGTATTATGTAAAGAGGCCTCTGGGGTCCCCATGAAAATCTGCCCCTTCTGTAAACTCAGGACAAGAAGATGCATTTTACCTTCACAAAGAAATTCCGGCTGGCAGTAGACTTGGCCATCTTGTTCCTTCACGGCTGTTGCTGTTGTAGATGTCACTTTGATTAAATTTGAGCCCACTTCTGCATTCTGAAAAAATTCAAACTTGTAATCCAGAACAAACATTTGCTTCATTGTATATATACTTAAACGATCTATATATATATTTAAAATATATAAAATATATATTTAAAAATAAAAAAATATTTTATATATAATATATAAAAATAAAAAATATGTATTTAAAATATATAAATAAAAACTTGTAACCCAGAACGAACGTTTGCTTCACTGTACATATACTTAAAAAATTCTTGAATACAAGTCACCTTGGTTTAGCCTCACATTAACCACAGGAGGCAGCTCTTCTCCTGTTGCTATTCTCAGTCTCAGTTTAAAAAATGCGGATTGGCAGTTTGAGGTGACTTCTCCAAGGTCACATACCTGGTAGATGACAGGACTCATTTCTCTTTATTCTGAGCCTGCCTTATCCCTCACAGGGAAAATTAATGCGCTTCTAAGAGTAAGTTCTTACTTTTAAAGTAAAGGATGATTCGCCTACAAAAAGCTGCATCAGTCATTAAAAGGATGCTTCTAAAGAGTTTACAGCAACATGGGAAACGCTTATCATATAACACCGAGTAAAAGCAGCATCAGAACAGACTGTGAATGCAGTCTGAACTCAACCAGATTTTAAAAATTACACAGACGCAGAAATATACCAAGTGTGTGTGTGTGTGTGTGTGTGTGTGTGTGTGTGTGTATAGTTTTTTTCTTCTTTTTTTTTTTCTGGTCTCACTCTGTTGCCCAGGCTGGAGTTTGCAATGTGGTGGCGTGATCTTGGCTTACTGCAACCTCCACCTCCCAGATTCAAGCGATTCTCCTGCCTCAGACTCTTGAGTATCTGAGATTACAGGCGCATGCCACCATGCCTAATTTTTGTATTTTTAGTGGAGATGAGGTTTCATCATGTTGGCCAGGCTGGTCTCAAACTCCTGAACTCGCATGATCCGGCCTCCCAAAGTGCTGGGATTACAGGCATGAGCTACGATGACCAGCCTGAAACATACCAAATATTAACAATACAACAGATGGTGGGATTATGGGGCACTTCAATTTCTTTTTTATATGCTTCTCTGTATTTTCAGTATTTTCTCCTAGGAAATGTTATCACTGCGGAAATGAAAACAAACATGCAATAAAAATTATTCAGTGGAAAAACAACCTTTGAGGACATGCCTTGGTCTCAAGTTAAAATCAGATTTTGCTGTGTTCAGAAGATACTGTCATCAGTGTAAGTAAGGAGACAGATTAACATGACTAAATAGTTATTGAGCATCTACTACTCCATTTCCCTGATGTACTAACCACAGGACCTTGGGTACGTCACTTGGCCCCTCTACAGTTCAGTTTCCTTATGCGTATAACAATAGCACACGCGTCTTTGAGTTATTGTGCAGATTAAATGACATCATCTGCACAAATGATTTACAAGAATGCCTGCTTAACAGTAAGTGCTAGATAAATGTCGGCTGCTTCTGTTGACGTTGTTGTTACACTATTATTACTATTACTACCACACTACTACTATCACTAATTATTATAATTATATTGGTGCCACTACTAAGCCTCCAACTTAGGCTCTGAGTACAGGTTAGGCTCTGGAAGATACTGTGGAACAAGACTATGGAAGATTATTGTTATGGTTGACTTCTCATTTAAACTTTTCTCTACTTTCTAAATTGTCTGAGATGGCTTCTATTTTATTTTGGGACAGGGTCTTGCTCTGTTGCCCAGGCTAGAGTGCAGTAGTGTGATTACAGCTCACTGTAGCCTTAAACTCTCAGGCTCACGTGATCCTTCCACCTCAGCCTCCTGAGAAGCTGGGACTATAGGCATGTGTCACCATACCTGGTTAATTTTTGTATTTTTTTTGTAGAGACAGAGTCTCACAGTGTTGCCCAGGCTGCTCTTGAACTCCTGGGCTTAAGGGATCCTCCTCTCTTGGCCTCCCAAAGTGCCAGGATTACAGGCATGAGCCATCACACCTGGATTGAAATGGCTTTTATAATTAAAACCAATTTTACGGATAGCAGCATTTTTGTTGAAGAGCATGAAAAGTTTACTGCAACTTAGCAGTTGAACTGCAAGGGTCCTCAGAAATTTGTTTAATTCAGTCTGGAGTTGTAGAAGAGGTAACTGAGGCCTAGAGAAGGAAAGGGACTGGTCCAAAGTCTCACAGAGAGAAGCAAAGCCTGGGCCCGGGGCCTTCACACTGGAATTCTTTGGTGTTGCCGGTAGAGCGCAAAGGCAGTGCAAAAGCCCTGAGGCTGGCTCTTTCCCATCCCTGGAGGTCTCAGAAGAAACACTCCCTTCCCTAACAACTCCATCTGAACCTGCAGTGTCTCCAAGGCACCAGCCCCGAGTTGTCATGGTCTCCTTTATGAAGCTCTTTTCCTCCTTTTAGCTTGTCTGCCCCATGAAACAAGGGACCAGATTTTGCTCAGTGCCTGACACCTAGTGCCAGGAAGTAACTGCTGAATGAATGAGTGAATGCCTAACTCAATAAGCTTTTCTGTTGGCTGGCAAGGGGCAAGATGTGTTCTGCAGGGTGGCAGTAAGAATCAAATGAGAGGAAATGCATGGACAAAGGAGCCCAGCACCTGGCACATCAGTGGTGTCTTAAACAGAAACATTCAGCCAGGTGCAGCAGCTCACATCTGTAATCCCAGCACTTTGGGAGGCCAAGGTAAGTGGATCGCAAGGTCAGGAGTTCGAGAGCAGCCTGGCCAACATGACGAAACCCCGTCTCTATTGAAAATACAAAAATTAGCGGGGAGTGGTGGCATGTGCCCGTAGTCCCAGCTACTCAGGAGCCTGACGCAGGAGACTCACTTGAACCCTGGAGGCAGAGGTTGCAGTGAGCTGAGATTGCACCACTATATTCCAGCCTGGGCAACAGAGCAAGACTCCAACTCAAAAAAAAAAAACAAAAACAAAAACAAAAAAAACAGAAACATTCAATGCCTCCACCTGCATGGCTCTGCAAGGTGGTGGGAGGTCCTACCTGGTACCTTGCTAAGCACGTGACAGCAATAGGCCTCTGGGCATGTCCCACCCTTGATTCTTAGGGAGTTGGTCTGCAGAGGCATCTTATAACTCCAGCCCCAAACTGGTCAGACTGGTTGAGGGATAGACTGAATTTTTCCATACACAGCAATAACCAACATGACTTGGCTGCTTTTGGTGACCAGCAAGCTCAGTTTTAGGAAGACATCACTTTCCACCCAGAATTCAGCAACATCTTGCAAGCTTGCATTGAAATCTCTATAGTTAAGGGAACTCCCGTGAGAAGCAGGCATCACAGTCATCCCCTAGAATGCTGCCTGCCAGATGAAATTCAATGCTACAATTTTCTGCACAAATTTGAGCAGACCTCTCTTTCTCAGAGCCGGCTTCGTCTGTGTAAAATCAGAGTGGCGATTCGTAACTTTTAGAACGGTGCTGGGGATAAGTGAGGTGGCTTCCACCTGCATCTGAACATTGTGTTAGGATTACATTAAATAATGGTTCTGAAAACCAGGCTGGTCCAGGGCCAGACACATCGTAAAGCCAGACAGGCATACATTCCAATTCCAGCTCAAATCCCAGGGATAATTCTACAAGGTTGGGCAAGTTACTTTCTCATCTGCAGATGTGGGAGACCATAAATAACGTAGAACGTTGTGATGCAGATTAGCGAAGCATTTCACAGTCCCTAACATTTGCAGGAACCAGGAGGAGAGTACAAGTGGAGACCCATCAACCCTCTGTCGAAATACACCCAGCAAATTAAGTCAAACACTGTCTCTCTCTCCACCTTGACACATAGCCTTTCATGATGTTGTGGAACTGGCTGTCCCAAATGGCAACCACTAGCCATATGTGGCAATTTAAATTTTATTTAATTTTACTGCTTTAGGAAGACATCACTTTCTAGTCAGAATTCAGCAACTCCAGCTTCCACATTAAAAATTTACTTTTTGGCCAGGCGTGGTGGCTCACGCCTATAATCCCAGCTCTTTGGGAGTCCAAGATGGATGGATCGCAAGGTCAGGAGTTTGAGACCAGCCTGGCCAACATGGTGAAACCTTCTCTACTAAAAATACAAACATTAGCCAGGCGTGGTGGCGGGGGCCTGTAATTCCAGCTACTTGGGAGGCTGAGGCAGGAGAATTACTTGAATCTGGGAGGCAGAGGTTGCAGTGAGCAGAGATCGTGCCACTGCACTCCAACCTGGGCGACAGAGCAAGACTCCGTCTTGAGAGAAAAAAAATAATAAAAATTTACTTTTACTTTTTTTTGTGTGTGTGTGAGACTGAGTTTCACTTTGTTGTACAGGTTAGAGTGCAGTGACACGATCTGGGGTCACTGCAACCTCCACCTCCCAGGTTCAAGCAATTCCCCTGCCTCAGCCTCCGGAGTAGCTGAGATTATAGGCATGTGCCACCATTCCTGGTTAATTTTTGTATTTTTAGTAGCGACAGGGTTTCGTCATGTTGGCCAGGCCAGTCTTGAACTCCTGACCTTAGGTGATCCACTTGCCTTGGCCTCTCAAAGTGCAAAGTGCTGGGATTATAGGCGTGAGCCACTGTGCCTGGCCTTAATTTTAATTTTAAAATAACCTAAAGTAAAATTAAAAATTCAGTTTCTTAGCTGTGCCAGTCACATTTCAAGAGTACAATAACACTCATGGTTAGTAGCTACCATGTTGGACAGATGGAATGTTCCAGCAATGCACTGTGCTGGTCTGAAAGGATGACTATGAATTTAGAACCCAGGACTCCTTGGAGCTATGAGCTGGAATAAGGCAGTCTCTGGGCCCTGGCTCCTTCCTGCCTCATCCCAGGCTCTGTCCCTAACTATGTGGATGCTCCAGCCAGCACAACCAAGCCACCAGGCAGCTCTGTCCACCCTGTGGGCCTGCGGTGGGGACAGCACAGTGGCACAGTCTGCTTTTAGGAAGACAGATGCTGGAAGCAAGCCTGGGCCCTTCGGGGGCTTCCGGTATCGCACGTGTCCAGAGCATGGTTGGGGTGAGGGTGAGGACGCCCCTCTGGGTAGGCAGGATGCCTTGGCCCTGTAAACTCACTCTGTGGACTAGGGGCCCAGCTGGAGAAAGAAAGGCCAGACCACAGTCCTCCAAGGTGCCAAACCCAGAGCAGGGGCTCTTCTTGCCAGGGCCTAAGAGCAGAAAAGGCATTGAACACAGAGCCTGGCACCTAGCCAGTCCTCCATGAATGGTGGCTTCTCTTATTTGAGTGTCTGCATTTGTGCATTTGGAGACAGAAACCAAACCCAATGATCCAATCATCAAAGCCACCCCTTCTAGGTCCAAAGTGCTCCCTCCTGTGAATGCCCCTTAGGAATGGGTGCACACAAACCTAGGGCCTCCCATGGTGCCCTTAAGGACCAGGGCAGGGCTGAGGCCCAGATGACCTGCCCCTGCTCACACCCCTCCCAGCTGCTCCCTGCCCCTGCTGAGCTCTGCCTCGGACACTCCCCACACTGCCCTGCATAAACAGGACTGCAGTGCCCAGAGGCCCTGCTGGCCCCACCTTCCTTTGACCCCAGCCGGCCCCAGAGCAAGAGAATCTGGGGCACTCAGGACCTCCTGGCCTTTTAAACAGAATTTGCTATTGCCTGCTCTATGTGGGAAGCACTTTTCACTTGGGACAGGTTCCAAAGGCTAAAGGAAGACGCTGTGCCCTTTCAAAGACCTTGTTTCACATTTTTCACGTATTCATCCTTCATTCATTCATTTCAAATATTTAAGAGCACCCTCTGAGTGCAGCGGACGAACTGCTGATGAGACAGAGCCCTGTCCTCTCTGAATTTAGGCTTGAACAGGAAGAGGGAAATGAACAAGTTACTTACACTTGAGATAAATGTTGAGGAAGAGCTGCAAGGCACCATTCATTAGAGGATATGGACTTACCTGTCAGGTCATGCTGCTGAGCCCTGACCTCAGAGGTTCTCTCCCACGACTGCACAGCAGAATCAGGGGTAGGGGTGGGGGCTCTACACCACACCTGGGCCTGGGCTCCACCCCTGGAGCTGCTGGCTTCCATGCTCTGGGCTGAAGCCAAGGCCCAGACATGGGAGTCTCAGGGATCTCTAGGGGAATCCCAACACGCAGTCAGCCAGGGGAGCAGGAGTGAGGGGATAGCAGTGTCATAAAGGCCTAAGGCCCAAAGGGCATCTGAGTAAGGCCAGCATCTCCCTCAGGTTACTTCAATAAACGTTTGCATGGGATGGAGCCAGAGCCGCTGGGTCCGGGCATGTAAGGCCCTGTCTGCCTGCCTGACTTTTTGATTTCAATATGCCACTTGAAAGTGCAATAAGAAGACATGTTTAAGGGAAAATAAGTAGCAATTAAAAAGCATGGCAGAGGGACCCAGCCCAGGGCTTGCTTTCCTTTGCTAGTTTCAAAGCAGCAGATGGTTCACATGACTGCTTCATTTTATTCTATTTATTTTATTTTTAGATGGAGTCTTTCTCTGTCTTGCCTAGCCTGGATGCAGTGGCATGATCTCAGCTCACTGCAGCCTCCACCTCCTGGGTTCAAGGGATTCTCCTGTCTCAGCCTCCCAAGTAGCTAACATTAGAGGCAGCTGCCACCATGCCCGGCTAATTTTTGCATTTTTAGTAAAGATGGGTTTTCACTATGTTGGCCAGGCGGGTCTTGAACTCCTGACCTTAGGTGATCACCCACCTGGGCCTCTCAAAATGTTGGGATTGCAGGTGGGAACCACTGTGCCTGACCACGTGATGGCTTTTAAAGATAAACAAGCTAACATTCTTAGCTTGGTTCCAAGGAAGCAAACCATTCTCGGGTGTGATAAAAGGTTATAAAACCTAGCAAGGTGTTGCAGTGGGAGGGAGCATGTTCCTCTCTGTGTACCATTCCTAGCCTGAGGTCAGCCTTGTGACTTGCTACCTCTGTGCCTTGTCACCCCCTCAGTACTTCCTGGAACCAGGAGACAATCCGAGGGGCTGCACTGTGGTGCTTCTGGGAGCAAGGGGTTCAGGGGCCCAGGGATGGTGTGCTGATTTCATGGGACATGGCTGTTCATCCAATAGCCCTGAGTCACATGGGGGAGAAATTCAATGCCTTATTCTCTTCCAGTCACTCTGACTAGGTCAAGGGGAGTGTCAGTGAGGTGCCAAAATGTTTTTAACGCCTAATACTTTTAAAACTTTGCTTTTTCACGGAGAGATCAGGTCTTGGGAAGCCACAGCACTCTGGCTAGAGCACAAGACCTCTGCTTTATTTCTACTATTTTCTTCTCATGCTTGTCTTCTCTGAGAGCAGCGAGCATTGCCAGATTTCCACTGGGTGGTGATGCGTTTCCTTTCAAATGAGTTAAGTAGAGAGTGAATTGATTGAAACAAACAACAACAAAAAAGGATTTTAAATGTTAAGTACGGGATATAAAATATGGTAAAAACCATGGCAGAGATACAGAAATGACCATGGGTGGGAAAACGCCGGAGAGATGGGAGAGGACCCCAGCTCTGGAGTCAGACAAACCTAGGTTCAAATGCCAGCCCCCCTGCCTTGTGGCTGGGAGTGTGGCTGAATTCCTGCACTGGGAAACTGGGTGGTGAGGGTGGGAGAAGGCTCCCTGGATACTGAAGGACCATCTGCCAAGCCTGCAGAGCCCCACGTCTGGCCCATCTGAGGCTCTTTCATAGGAGTTAGGGCTACTGAGGAGAAAAGCAGAATAGAGAATAGTTTGTAACTATCCCTTTGTAACTAATTAGTATACTTTGTATACTTTGTAACTACTCCCTCATAGTTATCTGATGCTCTTTCCTAGGAGTTAGGGCTACTGGGGAGAACAGCAGACTAGAGAATAGTTTGTAACTACTCCTTCTTTTGTTCACTTTGTATAGTTTTTACTACTTTGCATACTTTCTAACTACTCCTCCCTAGTTACAAACAAGGGGTTAGAGCTGGCTGCGGTGGCTCATGCCTGTAATCCTAGCACTTTGGGAAGCTGGATCACCTGAGGTCAGGAGTTCCAGACTAGCCTGCCCAGCATGGTAAAACCCTGTCTCTACTAAAAATACAAACAAACAAACAAAAAATTAGCTGGGCATGCTGGCATGTGCCTGTAATCACAGATTCTTGGGAAGCTGAGACAGGAGAATTGCTTGAACCCAGGAAATGGAGGATGCAGTGAGCCGAGATTAAAGCACTGCACTCCAGCCTGGGTGACAGAGCAAGACTCCGTTTCAAAATAAATAAATAAACAAAATAAAATTAAAAGGGGGTTTGGAGACAGACCAGGGCAAGTTCTGGCCTTGGCTTTGCCACTCTGAGCTGTGTGACCTTGGGCACATTTCTTGACTTCTCTGAGCTTCAGTTTGTCCATCTGTAAAATGAGGCTTCTACAGGAACATTTCCCACAGGTTGTTTTGATCATTAAGTGAGGTAAGAAAAACAAAATGCTTAGCAAAGTACCTGGCATATAACATGCATTCAGTCAATGTCAGCCATCAACATTTAATTGAATTGAATTTGGTTTCATTTAAGTTAATTAAGTCATGAAGTCAGTGAATTCTGGAGCCAGAAGCCTTTGTAAGCCTCCCTAAGTCAAGCCCAGAGCCTTGGCCACATCACCCTAATTGGGGATAATGTCTGGCTGGTGGTCATTCTTAGTGCAAGAATGGAGCTTTTCAACATCAGGGAATTGTGTAAGCAAATGGTGATGAATCCCTGCCATGAACAATTAGGCAAATATTTAAAAAAGATGTTTCAAAGAATATTTAACATCACAGAGAGATGTTTAGATATAGAAATAGGTAGAAAAGCATTCTGCAAGATACTATATACCTATTCAGCCATAAAAAGAAAGGAAGTACTGGCTGGGCATGGTGGCTCATGCCTGTGATTCCAGCACTCTGGGAGACAGAGGCAGGCAGATCGCCTGAGCTCAGGAGATTGAGACCAGCCTGGGCAACATGGCAAAACCTCATCTCTACTAAAAATACAAAAATCAGCCACGTGTGGTGGTGCACACCTGTAATCCCAGCTACTCGGGAGGCTGAGGCACAAGAATTGCTTGAATCTGGGAGGGAGAAGTTCCAGTGAGCTGAGATTACACCACTGCACTCCAGCCTGGGTGGCACAGCTAGACTCTGCCTCGAAACAAACAAACAAGCAAAAAGCAATGACAGCAACAAAATAAAAGAAGCACAGATCCAGACTACAACACAGATGAGCCTTGACAACACTGTGCTACGTGAAAGAAGCCGGACACAAAGGACCACCTATTGTGAGACTGCATTTGTACACGATGACTGGGAAGGGCAAGTCCACAGACACAGAAAGCAGATGGGAGTTTGCCTGGGATGGGGGAGGGGAGGACTAGGAGGTGATGGCTAAGGAGCATGGGGTGTGTTTTGGAGGTGATGAAAATGTTCTAAAATTGATTGTGGTGGTGGATGTACGACTGTGAAAATACACCGAAGGCCATTGAACACTTTAAATGGGCAAATTGGGCTGGGTGTGCTGGCTCATGCCTGTAATCTCAGCACTTCTGGAGGCCATGGTGGATGGATCACCTGAGGTCAGGAGCTCAAGACTAGCCTGGCAAACATGGCAAAACCCTGTCTCTACTAAAATTACAAAAATTAGCCAGGCGTGGTGGCAGGTGCCTCTAATCCCAGCTACTCAGGAGGCTGAGGCAGGAGAATCACTTGAATCCAGAAGAGGGGGTTGCAGTTAGCTTAGATCATGCCACTGCATACCAGCCTGGGTGACAGAGTGAGACCCTGTCGCAATAAATAAATAAATAAATAAAAGGGCAATTTGTATGCTATGTCAATTACATCTCAATAAAGCTGTTAAAAATTATGTACAATGGCCGGGTGTGGTGGCTCATGCCTGTAATCCCAGCACTTTGGGAGGCCAAGGCAGGTGGATTACCTGAGGTCAGGCGTTTGAGACCAGTCTGACCAACATAGTGAAATCCTGTCTCTATTTTTTAAAAAAATTATGTACCGTATGTTTAAAATGAAGATTTTTACACATACACACAAGCACACACAGAGACAGAGAGAGAGACTGGGAGACAAACACATATATCCATCATGATCATCTTGGGTGGTCAGTTTATAGGGATTTTTTTTTTTTCACTTATCCATGTTTTCTATAGTTTTTATTATGAATCAGTACTACTTTGGGAAAAACAATGAACGCTTTTTTTTTTTCCTCAAGAACAGTTCATTTTGCATTTCAATGTCAATCAAATAAGAGCCAAAGTAACTTTCCATCTGGGCCCACATCTCTCTAAAAAGAAAAGGGAATCTCCTTGGAAACCATTACCTTGTCCACGTGGAGGGGCACGGCAAACCTCCTGAGGGTGGGGACCGAGGTGAGCTTGGTGTTCTCTTTGAAGTCCTGGTTCAGGTTGGCCAAGTAGAAGAGCTGGTAGAGACTGTTGTCCTCGTAGGCGATGACATCAAACACGATGCAGCCGTCTTCTTCATAGGCGTTGACGTGATGGAAGACCACCATGGGGTCTGTGTAAAGCTTGGTCTGCACGGGCTGCCTGGTCCTTTGGTTGACAATGTGGATATAAGTCTGAAAAAGGACACACACCCAGGGGTCAGCTCGTCCTCTCTCAGCCTGGCACTGTGGCATCTGGGGGCTGAACAGAACCCAGCCTCACTAGGCAGTAGGCTCGGGACTGTGTCCCATTCTGCATTCTGTGTCTGCTCCATAATACCAGACAGGCAAAAGTGCCCCCCAAAATGAGAGCTGTTTATTGTTGTATTTCCGTATGTCTTTTTTTTGGGGGGGTGGGGTACAGAGTCTTGCTCTGTCACCCGGCTGGAGTATGGTGGTTTAATCTCGGCTTGCTGCAACCTCTGCCTCCCAGGTTCAAGTGATTCTCCTGCCTCAGCCTCCCGAGTAGCTGAGATAACAGGCGCCCATCACCACACCCGGCTAGTTTTTTGTATTTTAGTAGAGACAGGGTTTCACCATGTTGCCCAGGCTGGTCTGGAACTCCTGAGCTCAGGCAATTCACCTGCCTCAGCCTCCCAAAGTGCTGGGATTACAGGCTTGAGCCACTACACCTGGCTCCATGAATGTATCTTTAAGATGGAGAGGAGGGATGAATTGCTGCCAGGGTCTCTGCAGTCACTCGGAGGACGGTATTTCGAGAGACTCCCAGTGTACGTAGTCTGCTTCTTCCATTGTGCTGACATCCCAGCTCTCTGGAAATAACCAAGTTGGGGAGAATCTGCCAGGTACCAGGAACCATCTAAGACTGGAGCCTCAGCAGAGCACAGTGGCTCACACTTGTCATTCCAGCAGTTTGGGAGGCCAAGGTAGGCAGATCACTTGAGGCCAGGAGTTCGAGACTAGCCTGGCCAACATGGCACAACACTGTCTCTATTAAAAATATAAAAAATTAGCCAGGCATGGTGGCATGTTCCTGTAATCCCAGCTAATTGGGAGGCTAAGGCAGGAGAATCCCTTAAACCTGGGGGATGGAGGTTGCAGTGAGCCAAGATCGTGCCATTGTATTCCAGCCTGGGCTACAAGAGCAAAACTCCATCTCAAAAAAAAAAAAGAAGAAGAAGAAGAAGAAAGACTGAAGCCTCTAAAACCCTAACCCCACCCCAACCCTCTTGGGTCTCGTCCTCTGTCTCCACTACAGAGACTGCTTTCTGTTTTTTTCCTGTTTTCCAAGAAGCCCTTGTCACAGCAACCCTGTTTGTCCCAGAGGGCTGCAGGTGCAGTGGCCCTGGCTCTAGCTAACGAGCCCTTAGGGAGGGTCAGCATATTAGGCTCTGGACATACCTCTTTGGGTGTCACAAGACCAGCATCACCGGGCTGGCGGTTAGCCATATCTACAGCCCAAGTTGCCTAATCAGAAGGAGGTGGGTGCTTCTGTGCTTTCCGGGGCTCTGGTCTAGCCACACCCCACTTCTGAAAGGAAGGGAGGCCTGCCCCACACTGCTCTCTTGTCCCCTCCTTCCCACCTTCCCACTCCCCCAGAATCAAGCTTTGGGTGTTCAGAGCAAGAGGGTGCAGAGGAATAAGGCTTTGCTGGTGTGGTGGTGGAGGTCAGGATGGAGAGGTGAAAATAGGGGTGATGGTTTGGGGCCTTTTCAACCCGTGGGCCATGCCTGGGCCAGCCACGTGGACTTTTCAGAAAATTCTTTTCTAGATGCATCGCACAGGCTTTCCCAGGCCACTGCCCTGCCACTGCAGGCTGTAACTGGACACATGAGACTCTCCGAGGACCAGGGGATGAGTTTGGAGGCTTAGAGGGCCCCATAGCTCCTGCTGGGGGAAAGCACCCAGCAATATTTGGGAAAACCGCTGCAGAGCAAACTCAATTTCAGCTGGTGACTGGTAGGCCCTATGCATTCATTCCACAAATATTTATCGAAGGCCTACGATCATCAGACATTTCTTTTATGATTTTTTGAGATGGAGTTTCACTCTTGTTGCCCAGGCTGGAGTGCAATGGCACCATCTCGGCTCACTGCACCTCCCCCAACCTCCCAAGTTCAAGCAATTCTCCTGCCTCAGCCTCCAGAGTAGATGGGATTACAGGCATGCACCACCACGCATGGCTAATTTTATATTTTTAGTAGAGATGGGGTTTCTCCATGTTGGTCAGGCTGGTCTCAAACTCCCGACCTCAAGTGATCTGCCTGCCTTAGCCTCCCAATGTGCTGGGATTACAGGCGTGAGCCACTGTGCCTTCCCTTTTTTTTGGAGACAAAGTCTCACTCTGTCACCCAGGCTGGAGTGCAGTGGCATGATCTCAGCTCACAGCAACCTTTGCCTCCCAGGTTCAAGAGATTCTCATACCTCAGCCTCCCAAGTAGCTGGGATTACAGACGCCTGCCACAATGCCTGGCTAATTTTTATATTTTGAGTAGAGACAGGTTTTCACCATGTTGGCCAGGCTGGTTTCGAACTCCTGACCTTAGGTGATCCACCTGCCTCAGCCTCCCAAACTACTGGGATTACAGGCATGAGTCTCCGTGCCTGGCTGAGATATTTCTTTAGGAACCAGAGGGACAAATAATTCCAAGCCCCTACTTTTATGCAGCTTACATGCTACTAGAGCAAAGTCAAAAACAAATATCCAATAGATAAGATGTCAGGCATGACGGAGGTGGGGAAATCCTGGGGCGGGGTCTATCACGGACAGGTCCGGCAATGAAGGCTGAGAGACCTGGGCGCTGAACCGAAACTAGACCAACTGGGGAGGAAGCCATGGGGTGGGGGAGAGCGTCATTCCAGGTGGAAGGGGGCAGCAAACGCAAAGGCTCTGAGGCCAGAGTGTGTTTGGCCAGTTTGGTGATCCAGGAAGATGTTCGGAGGGAACAGAGAGCAAGTGGTCAGGATGAGGGCGTGTGGGGACAGACGCTGGTGAAGGAAGCCTTTGGATCTTATCCTGGGGAAGATGAAAACCCTTTAGAAAGTCCTGAGCAGAAGAGGGACCTCACCTGTCCCCTCACTCCTTTGTTCTCTTAACCACCTCACTCTTTGCCCTGAGAAAAGAGGAGAGGCCTGAAAGAGAGAGGCCAGGGGGACAAATGTGTGGATATGTATATAAAAGTGCACATGAAGGGCAGGGCACAGTGGCTCATGCCTGTAATCCCAGCACTTTGGGAGGCTGAGGTGGGCAGATCACTCGAGGCCAGGAGTTTGAGACCAGCCTGGTCAACATGGTGAAACCCCATCTCTACTAAAAATATAAAAATTAGTCTGGGCGAGATAGCTCAAGCCCATAATCCCAGCACTTTGGGAAGCCGAGGTGGGTGGATCACCTAAGGTCAGGAGTTTGAGACCAGCCTGACCAACATGGTAAAACCCCGTCTCTACTAAAAATACAAAAATTAGTCAGGCATGGTGTCGCATGCCTGTAATCCCAGCTACTCTGGAGGCTGAGGCAGGAGAACTGCTTGAACCCAGGAGGCGGAGGTTGCAGTGAGCTGAGATTGTACCACTGTACTCCAGCCTGGGCAATAAGAGCAAAACTCTGTCTCAAAAAAAAAAAAATTCGCCAGACATGGTGGTGCATGCCTGTAATCCCAGCTTCTCATGAGGCTAGGAGAGGAGACTATCTTGAACCCAGAAGGTGGAGGTTGCAGTGAACCAATATTGCATCACTACACTCCAGCCTGAGTGAGAATGGGACTCTGTCTCAAAAAAAAAAAAAAAAAAAAAAGAAAGAAAGAAAGAGAAAAAAGAAAAGAAAACCTAAAAGTGCATGTGAAGGCAGAGAAGGTGGAGTAGAAGAGGTCAGCGGGTAGTGGTGGGTCCCTTCTGACATGGCGGTGGATGGGAGGCAGAGGAGAGTGAGGGAAAAGTGAGCTCGGGAGAATTGTGTATATGGCTTTCTATACTTGTATAGTCTTTGAATAGGTAGCACTGAGAACTACTGGATATTTTTCAAAAGTAAAGTCACAACATCAAAAAAAAAAAAAAAAAAAAAGACCAGGTGCAGTGGCACACACCTGTAATCCCAGCACTTTGGAAAGGCAAGGCAGGAGGATCACTTGAGCCCAGGGTTTGAAGCTAGCTTGGGCAACATAGCAAAACCCCAATCTCTACAGAAAAACAAAATATTAGCCAGGCATAGCGACATGTGCCTGTGGTCCCAGCTACTTGAGGGGCTGAGGTGGAAGGATCTTCTGAGCCTAGGAGCTTGAGTCTGCAGTGAGCTGTGATGGTACCATAAAAACAACACCCCCCAAAAAACCCCAACAAATAAATACTAAATACACACACATGCATATGTACACATATGCATACACATATGCACATACATGCATATGTATATGTACACATATACATGTATACATGCATATACAAGCATGTAATACATATATACATACTTTGAGCACTCAGGTGTACCTGAATGGAAGGAGAGGTTTCTATTGAATCATCTGGTGGAATATGCTGCCATTGCAATGTCTAAACCTCTGGCATCTAACACCCCAATGTTACCTGCTGGTAGCAGACATGCTGAAGGGGTCTTGTCAGCAGGGCGGAGGCTGGAAGGAGCCCAGCTCTCCATCAGGACTGAGAACTCACTCCTTTTGCTGCTGGGCATGTGGGGACTGCCAAGGCTGCCAAGGCTGCCCAAGGTGGCCCCCCCTTGCCTGAACAGTCTGCATCTGAAGACTCATTACCGTGGGGGTACAAAGGCATGGGGGCCATTCTGAAGGACCAGAACTTGCTGGAAGATGGGTAGATGCCTCTGGTACCCTCCTCCCTCTTCCATGCCACTTCCTTCTCTTAACCTTCACCCTCTTGCACGTTGGTCTCCCTCTGCGGGCAGCCAGCCCCCACTGGGCTGGAGTCCAGCCAGGCCTCACCTTCTCCTCCCTGTGGAAAGCCAGGCAGGAGGCCCAGTTCATTCCCCGGATGTACGCGGTTGCCATCTTGAGAATATCCAACCTGAAAGGCTGCTCAAGGAAGATGACATAGTTCTCGGTGACACCAAAGCTGTGGTAGTAGCTTGGGGAGAGCAGGGAGCGGGATGGGATGGAGCAGAACACCTCCGTGTGCTTCCAGGAGCTCTTCCCCTTCTTCTTGCCCTCTAGTAAGATGAAAAGCAAGCCTCGGGAATTGTGCAGGACCTGCCCAGCCACCCAAGACCACACCACCATCACCTACAAACCAACTTGATGGCTGAAAAGAACCCTTAAATTAAGCAGCAACGTGTAGACAGGTAACGTGGTTGCTGCTGCAGCTGCTGCAGCTGCTGCAGGGGGCCAGGCTGAGAACTTCCACTCAGCACCTACCCCATCTACAATCTGAAAACCACTGAATGCAGTGGGAGGCCTCCAGGTCAGGGGTCTTCAACTATAGTCTGGGGGCTGACTCTTGCCTCCACCTGTATGTTTGTTTGTTTGAGATGGAGACTTGCTCTGTTGCCCAGGCTGGCGTGCAGTGATGCAATCTCAGCTCATTGCAACCTCCACCTCTTGAGTTCAAGCGATTCTCCTGCCTCAGCCTCTAGAGTAGCTGGTATTACAGGTTCACACAACCAGGCCCAGCTAATTTTTGTATTTTTAGTGGAGACGGCGTTTCGCCATGTTGGCCAGGCTGGTCTTGAACTCCTAACCTCAGGTGATCCACGCACCTTGACCTCCCAAAGTGCTGAGATTACAGGTGTGAGCCACCGTGCCCGGCCTGTGAACACAGTTTTATTTGGTACGCGGCACGCGCACTCCTTTGGGCATTGTCTACGGCTACTTTTGCTTTTGAGCTCCAGTGGCAGAGTTGAGTTGTGACAGAGGCCATATGGTCCTCAGAGCCTTATGTATTTATGATCTGGCCCTTTTTCCTGACCTCTCCTCTGGGGCAGTATGTCCCAAACTTTAATGTGCTTAGGAATCATCTGGGGATCCTGATACACTGTGGGGTTTGACTCTCTGCTGGGGTGGGGTCTCAGATTCTGCATTTCTATGAAGCTCCCAGGTGATGGGTAAGTTTCCCAGGCCTAAGCTTTTGCCGTTTTGCTGGGAATGATCATTTGACATGTACTTTCACAGGGCTTCCACAAATTTCTCTTGGTAGTGCCCATTCTAAAACACCTTGGCATGAGACTAAGTACCTATTGTGATGAGGTTTTTTTGTTTTTGTTTTTGTTTTTGCTTGTTTGTTTTTGCGACTGAGTCTTGCTCTGTTGCCCAGGCTGGAGTGCAGTGGAGCAATCTCAGCTCACTGCAACCTCTGTCTCCTAGGTTGAAGTGATTCTCCTGCCTCAGCCTCCTGAATAGCTGGGATTACAGTCACATGCCACCCCAGGCTAATTTTTGTATTTTGGTAGACATGGGGTTTCACCATGTTGGTCAGGCTGGTCTTGAACTCCTGATCTTGTGATCCACCCATCTTGGCCGCCCAAAGTGCTGGGATTACAGGCGCGAGCCACTGTGCCCGGCCATGATGAGGGGCTTTTATATAGTCAAGCTAGGCTGTAGGATGGCCATTTTATAGATGGGAAACTGAGGCTTAGTGGAATGGTCTATCATTATGGTCAGTCACAGGGTTAAGCCAAGAAAACACAGCCCTCTTAGCCTACCTTAGAGTGAAGGTAGAGAACAGAATAGAATAAAGCAGTGATCCAAGTGCCTCGCCCTGCACCCAAACACGGAAGGTGCTCAGTACACATTCAGTTTTCTTATTCCTTGCAAGCATGAGTCACTCACTGGCCAAAAGGCCTCCCCACCCAGGCCTGAGGCTGGCTTATAATGAGTTATCTGCAAACTTCTCTGTGGCCACCTGTGTACACTGTAAACAGCTGGCTGGTGGGAGGGATGCTGTGGGGCAGTGGGATAGTTCTTTTCTTTATAAAACAAATGGAACACAATGCAAACTGAAACAAAAAGCACTGTGGCCCGGGAGGATCAGGATGGGGCATGAGTTCTCATGCCACTGCCACCATGGAGCAGGTGCCTGGAGGATCGCTGCTGGCAGGATGTCAGTGGCTCCTGGGAGCTGTGTGACTGGCGTGTGTCACCTGATCCCCTGAGCCTCACAGTCCTCCTCTATAATACAAGGTGGCAAACTCAAATTCCTAGACAAGCCCCAGGTCTGACATTCTAGGATTCTGAGCTTGACCCTTATATCCCTTTACTGGCTTAACGAATGAGAGTTCTATTTAACAAGTATACTCAGTGTACCTTCTGACCTCGGAGTCTCACCACTCCAGGCAGAGCCTGGAAATTTGCTCAGGGGGTTCTACAAGACTGTGGTGGATATGGGGGCAGCAAGGATCACAGACCAAAACTTGTTTTTTCTAAACCTGAAGATCAGATGAAGCATCGTGGTAGTTCTGCACTGTATCCTGAGTTCTGTGCAGCTGTCTTTACAGGTCTAAGTCTCCTGGGTGTGGTTCCCAGGAGGGTCCTGGACAAACATGGACTAAGAACACTTGCTTCCTCCCCCTTAGGATTATACAATCGCAGTCAGCCTGGGCTTGGCTCCAAGATCCCAGCTCCATATGGAGACAGTCCAGAAGGTGTGGAGAACAGGGTGGGGATCTGGAATGGATCCCAGCAGGGCTGAGTTCCCTGAACAACCCTGGAACCCTGGCTGCAGGGGCTGACAATGAAAGTAGGTGGCACAACCATGCCACAGTTTGTCAGGATGCTGAAAAAATGGATGGATGGATGAATTGATAGATGGGGGGTGGGTGCATGGATGGGTGCATAGTAGATAGATGGATGGATCATGGGTGGATGGATAGATGGTGGATGGAAGGATGGCAGGATTAACCTGGGTAGTGGATGGATAGATGTTGGGTCGGGGAATGGATGGTTAGTGGCTGGGTAGATGGAAGGATGGTGGGTAGATAAATAGGTGGATAGATGGTGGATAGATGGATGGATGATGGATGGATGGGCAGGTGGATGGCTTAATGGATGGGTGGGTGGTGGGTAAGTGGATGGATAAATGGATGGATGGATGGGAGAATTGGTAGACGGATGAATGGATTCATGGTGGGTGGGTGGATGGTTGGGTAGATGCATGGTGGGTGGGTGGATGGATGGTGTGTGAGTGGATGGGTAGGTGAGTGGATGGATGGATGGTGGATGGGTGGGTGGATGGATGGTGGGTGGATGATGGATGATGGATGGGTGGGTGGGTAGCTCAGTGGATGGATGGATGATGGGTAAGTGGATAGGTGGATGGTTGGGAGAATGGGTAGATGGATGAATGGATGGATGGTGGATGGGTAGATGGATGGTGTATAGATGGATGGATGATGGATGGATGGGTGGGTGGGTAGCTCAGTGGATGGATGGGTGATGGGTAAGTGGATGGGTGGATGAATGGGAGACTGGGTAGACCGATGAATGGATTCATGATGGATGGGTGGATGGGTGGGTAGATTGATGGTAGATGGATGGATGGTGGGTGGATGGGTGGATGGATAGTGACTGGATGAGTGAATAGTGGATAGATGGATGGTGAGTAGATGCATGAATGGATGGATGGTGGGTGAATTAATGTTTGGATGGTAAGTAGATGATGCATGAATGGATGGATGGGAGATGGGTGGTTAAATTAATAAAATAATAAACTGGAGCCTAAATACAAGGAGATTAGAATAGAAAAGGAATTTCCTTGTTCCAAGAGGAATCCCAGCAACTCCTCTTTTCTCCTACAGGCAAGTACTGAGTTCACTGCCATCTGAATAATCTAGGAGGGAAAGTACCACACTGAGTCTTGTGTCATCAACAAAAAACACGACTCTTCAGAAGGAGCCACGCTTGACTGTGTTTAATTCTATTCCCCAGAATAGCCTACCTGGTACTGTGGCGGGGATCTTAAAAATCACATATTTTGTCTTCCCCTTTTCCACAATGGATGTGCCCATGTTGAGAACATTTCCAGCCTCGTCATAATGGGGATGTGACGTTGCCAGATTTACCGCCACGTATTTACGATAATCAACCTGCAAGATATGACACCACCTGGTTTTTAAAAGGAGAGAGGTTGAAATCCTCTGAAACTCTGACTGATTCTAGGTTTGTAGAGATGAGGGATATTTTTGCACATCTCTGGATCTGAAAATGATACAGAATTTGCTTTTAAAGAAGACTTTCACTCTTGTGACCTGATATAACCTCACATGGGGATTTGAGGGGCTCCAACACCAAACAGATTGCAGGGGAGTTAGGGAGCTGGTGTGCCTCTGTGGCTGTCATTCCAGTCCTGCTGCCTGACCCTGTTGGCATCCTCAACATGGAAACAAGATTCCTCACCGCAGAAGGCTCTGAGCAATGACCTGGGCAGACAGGTAGCCATTGAGCTAATCCTGGCCACAGCTCTGTCATTCTGGCTGAAATTCTGCCCTTTTGCATTGCACAGAAGCATAAATCTCCAGGCCTCTCTTATAGGATTATTCTGGGATGGAGAGGTTACAAAAACATCGGGTCAAAGTGAAGCTCAATGAAGGAGCTGAATAATGACCCTCATTCCGGAGTCTGCAGCTGCAGAACAGTAGAGTGGCCACAGACCAACTGTCTGCCCTTCCTCCACCAGAATAGCACAACCTCCAGCTCAGAGTCAGGTAACTCTTCTCTCCCAGCATTTCCTCTCTGTGGCCTGTGGAAAGCGTCATCAGTTGGACCGAAGCTGTCTAGCTTAAAAAGAGCTGGACATAATTTCACAGCTAAGAAAAGCCTCATCTCTTTAACAGATCGTTAAAAGGTATCGCAAAGACATCAGCGTTTTGAACAGCCAGCTGGAGAAAATTGAAAATGGGTCTATTGATTTTCACCAGAATGTCAACTTGATTCTTCCCAGGAAAGGCATGTGCCTGGGCACTTGTTTTTGTGTCCTAGCTTTTTGTCTAATGCCTCCCTCTTCAGGTCAATAGAAGGTAGAATTGCTGGGAATCCCAGGTGTTACAACAGAGTCATTCATTTAAATTCTCACTGAACCCCCTCGATGCCAGGAATTATAAACACACTTACGGGTTGAATTGTGTCTTGTAAAAAGATAGGTTGAAGTCCTTGCCCCGGGTACCTGCGAATGTGACCTTACTTGGAAAGAGTCTTTTTTTTTTTTTTTTTTTTTAGATGGAGTCTTGCTCTGTCACCCAGGCTGGAGTGCAACGGTGTGATCTCTGCTCACCACAACCTCTGCCTCCTGGGTTCAAGCAATTCTCCTGCCTCAGCCTCCAGAGTAGCTGGGATTACAAGCGGGCACCATGCCCAGCTAATTTTTTGTATCTTTAGTAGAGACAGGGTTTCACCATGTTGGCCAGGCTGGTCTCGAACTCCTGACCCCGGGATCAGCCCACCTCGGCCTCCCAAAGTGGTGGGATTACAGGTGTAGGCTACCGTGCCCAGCCAATTTCTGTTGCTATTGGTTACTTTTTTATTTTTATTTTTTTTTGAGATGGAGTCTTGCTCTGTCACCCAGGCTGGAGTGCAATGGTGCGATCTCAGCTCACTGCAACCTTCAGCTCTTGAGTTCAAGCGATTCTCCTGCCTCAGCCTCCCGAGTGGCTGGGATTACAGGCATGTGCTACCACGTCCAGCTAATTTTTTGTATTTTTAGGACGGATGGGGTTTCACCATGCTGGCCAGGCTGGTCTTGAACTCCTGACCTCAGGTGATTTGCCTGCCTCAGCCTCCCAAAGTGCTGGGATTACAGATGTGAGCCGCTGCACCCAGACAATTTCTATTGTTTTAAGAAACCTTTTTTTGTAGGACTTGGTTACAGCAGCCCCAGGAAATGGATATAAATATGAAGATAAAAACAACACAGTCCCTGCCTAGTACCTAGTGCTCAGTGTGGTGCTAGGGCTTGGGATCCAATGGCATTAGAGGAGGGGGCCCTCTGGTGAGCTTCTTGCAGGCTGAGAAGCCTCACTCTGGGCGTCCCCAACTCTCCCTTTCTTGAGTCAGGAAGTAATGCTGATTACATAGGTGTTGATACCTTCTCCAGGGTTTCCAGAGTCTGTGGGTTGATTTTCCTGATGTAATTGGTCTCTGAGGTTGCATAGAAATCTTCTCCGCACTTCATGATGTTGATCAGGCAGTTGTCCGTGAAATCGGGGATGGTGTGAGTCAAGTAGGAGAAAGCTCTGGGGAGAAAAGCAAGTCGACAGAGTCAGTGGCTGTGTCCACCCAGCCAGAGAAGTCTGTCCTAGATGGCTTTATTTTCCTACCACTTAAAAATCCTTTACTTCAACTAAGAAAGAAAAAGCAAGTGGTTCCAAAAGGGTCACCTGAGGAATCCAAAGAACTCTGATATCAACTTCCCCAAAGACACCCCCACCTTGAGTTAGCTAAGAAATAAGTCAGCTGGAATGCCATGGTCACCAGCTGATCCTTCCTGGGCTCCCCAAAACCCAAAGGTCTCCAACATCAGAGCCAGCAAGACATACTGTTCCAAAGTATGTCAAGAAGCTCTACGGTGCTGTGACTGCTATCTGCAGGGGAAAAAAAAGAAAGTAAGAAAGAAAAGAAGTTCTGCAGAAATCATATAGGAACCCACAATGGCTCCCGACACCTAACAACGCAGCAGATAGCTGCTTTGCCAGGAATGTGAGTCCAGGCTGGTGATCTCATATTTATCCAGGAAATTAGTTTTTTTATTTTAAAAGGAAAACAAACTAATTATGAGTTAAGAACACATGGCTCGTTTCATCAGAAGGTACACTCAAAGCAGGGAGAAAGAAACAAAAACCAGAGGGGTTTCACAGTGATGAAATTGGCAAATCCTGGATCAGTGTATTGGGGAGTGCTCCTCCTGCTGATGAATACTGGAACAACAAGGAGGCTTGGTTCCAGGATCTCCAGGTGGTTTTAAACTGGTGATCACGGTATCTCCCCTACCAGGTAGGTACTGTGGTTTTAAATTCATTTGCTCCTTCCTCCTCCTTTCTCACTGGCTCCTGCTCTGCACCTCCTATTTGCAAATGTGAGTTCAGGGCTTGCTCTGAGCCAGCCCTAGAGCTGGATACTGGAAGAGATGACTTCAGGACTGAAAAAAGCAGAAGCAAACTTCTATCTCTGGGCCAGTTCACCCTTCACCTCTTTCATAACTCTTTTACGTCTAAAGAGTTTCAGAAAGAAGATACTGATGGCAGGCCTGATTCCCTGGCCAGGAATCTGTTGGATATGTAACACATTCATATGCATCCTAACCCAGATAATTTAAAATGTATACAGTGGCCAGGTGCAGAGGTTCATTCCTGTAATCCCAGCACTTTGGGAGGTGGAGGTGGGTAGATCACCTGAGGTCATGAGTTCAAGACCAACCTGACCAACATGGTGAAACCCCGTCTCTACTGAAAATACAAAAATTAGCCTAGTATGGTGGTGGGAACCTGTAATCCCAGCTACTCAGGAGGCTGAGGCAGGAGAATTGATTGAACCCAGAAGGTGGAGGTTGCAGTGAACTGAGATTGCACCATTGCACTTCAACTTGGGCAATAAAATTGAAACTCCATCTCAAAAAAATAAATACATAAATGAAATGAAATATAGTATTTCAGCAAAAAATTTCCCCCTCCTCATCATTCATCTGCCCCACGTCCCCTAGGCATCCTTTCATAGCTTCTTTATGCATGTACAAGCAAAATTTAATCTAGATTTCTTTCTGCTTTTTCACACAAAGTATAGCTTATAACGTGTTCTTTCTACACCTTCCTTTTTCTATCTTGAAAATGTTTCTGCAGAGCGCACAGAGACATCCTCATTCCTTTCTACTTCTACAGGGCACTTTCTCGTAGTTTTACTGTTATGGATCTAACCACTCCTCTTTCAATGAGCATTTGGATGATTTTCAGCTACTTGTTGTAACAAATAATGCAGCCACAAATGACAAATACCTGGTGCATGTGTCATTTTGTATGCAAGCAAGTAATCTCTAGGCTGAAGGGAATGTGCATTTGCAATTTTGGCAGATCATTCCAAACTGCTTTTTCACCAGCCATGTGGGAGGGCTTCGAATAATTTGTGAAACACTCTTAGCCTCTCTGGCAATCAGTGATCAAGAACTGCAAAGCACCTCTGGTGAAAGGGAGTCATGTGGAATTTTCATCGCCCTAAAGAGAATTGTTAGAGGAGCAAATGCTGGTTTTCTCGGCCATCAAGGATGGCAAGAAACATGAAATTCCATCAGATTTAAAAGAGGCATTTACTTGGAAAATATGTTTTTGCAGGGGTCCGGGTAGGCCATTGTTCCAAACTCTGATACCACAATCCTGTTTGCCTCAATATTGGCATTGTAGGTATCGCTTCTCAGGTATTTGCTCCTGTAATAAACTTCACCTGCAAGAAAAGAACCAGAATAATCTCAGGCTGACAACTTTACAGGGCTTTAAAATCAATGTCAGTCCTTCCAGGGGTTTTTTTAAGGGAAGGAGGTGGTTACTTCACTAGGACAAGCTCCTTTAGTACACAGGGCTGATACAATTAGCATTTGAAATATAATTTTATTTTATCTATTTATTCATTATTATTATTATTATTTGAGTTTCACTCTTGTTGCCCAGACTGGAGTACAATGGTGTGATCTTGGCTCATTGCAACCTCCGCCTCCCAGGTTCAAGTGATTTTCCTGCTTCAGCCTCCCAAGCAGCTGAGATTACAGGTGCGCACCACCATGCCCAGCAAATTTTTGTATTTTTAGTAGAGACCAGGCTTCACTATGTTGGTCAGGCTAGTCACAAACTCCTGACCTCGGGTGATCCACCCACCTCAGCCTCCCAAAGTGCTAAGATTACAAGCATAAGCCACCGAACCCGGCCTGGAATATAATTTCAGACACACATTTACTCACTCCAGACTCAACGATACGGCTAGATAAGTATGTGTTACGGTTTGGATGTTTTGTTCCTTCCAAACCTCGTGTTGAAACCTCTGATGTTGGAGGTGGGCCTTGGGGGAGGTGTTTGGGTCATGAGGGTGGCTTAGTGTTGTTTTTGTGATGAGTGAGTTCTCACTCTATTAGTTCATGCAAGATCCGGTTGTTTAAAAGAGTTCTGTCGCTCTCTCTCTCTCGCTCTCTTTCACCACGTGACGTGCCTACTTCCCCTTTGCCTTCTGCCATGAGCCAAAGCTTCTTGAGGCCCTCGCCGGAAGCCAAACAGATGCAGATGCTGTTGCTTTGCTTCCTGGACAGTCTGCAGAACCATGAACCAAATAAACCTCTTTTCTTCATAAATTACCCAGTCTCAGGTATTCCTTTATAGCACTGCAAAACGTGCTAATACTATATGCCTTTTCTTAGCTCCATTTTCCATAGGTGGGAACTCAGGCTCAGAAACATTCTATCGCCTTGCTCAGGGTCACCCAGCTCAGAGTGCTGACCAGGAATCAGTCATCCCCTCCACCCTGTTTGTGTCCCTCCAGAGAAGGCAGAGCTGGAGGACTACTCTATACGGGCCCGGTTCAGTCCTGGGAGCCCTGCCTCCAGAAGCCTTGTTTACCACTTCGGTCTCCCTGCAGTAACGTTTGATATCTAATATAACCAGGAGGTGACCTAATGCCCAAACCTGCATACCAGTAGAGGATCAGACCTGTGTTCAATGTCCAACTTATCCAGATTCTGCAGAGAGTCTAACTCATGGCATAAATCTCTTGACCAGTCCATTAAGACCAACCTGAAAATATACCAGATGGTTCTAGATCTGTGTTAGTTTCCTATTGCTATTGTAACTACTTACCACTCATTTGGTGGCTTTATATAACACACATTTGTTATCTCAGAGTTTGGAAGAAATTCTGAAACGGGAATTACAGAACTAAAATCAAGGTGTCTACAGCACTAGTTCCTTCAGGGGGCTCCAGGGAAGGTCTGTTCCTTGCTTTTTCTAGCTTGGAGAAGCTGCTGCCTTCCCTGACTCACAGCTGCATAGCTGTGACCCCTGACTCCTGACCCAGCACCACATCTTCTCTGAGGCTGACTCTCCTGTTTCTCCCTTGTGATTGCATTGGGCCCATCCCACTAATCCCAGATCACCTCCCCATCCCCCATCTCAAGAGCCTTCATCTAATCACATCTGCAAAGTCTCTCTCTCTCTCTCTTTTTTTTTTTTTTGGCAACGGAGTCTCATTCCATTGCCCAGGCTGGAGTGCAATGATGCAATCTCGACTCACTGCAACCTCCACCTCCCATGTTCGAGCAATTCTTCTGCCTCAGTTTCCCGAGTAGCTGGGACTATAGGTGTGCACTACCATGCCTGGCTAATTTTTGTATTTTTAGTAGAGATGGGGTTTGCCATGTTGGCCAAGCTGGTCTCAAACTCCTGACCTCAGGTGAACCGGACCCCTCAGCCTCCCAAAGTGCTGGGATTACAGGTATAAAATACCTCGCCAGCCCTGAGAACTTATTCGGTGGGCAATTTGAAACCTCAGGCCCAGAAGGAGGCAGTGTTTTATTTCATTTTATTCTGCTGTCATTTAGCAAATGACATTATGATTTTTTCCTTTTACAGAAGACATTTCTTCTTCATGGTATAATATGTGCTTCCAGTGTTGGTGTAATGACAATGCACTGTAAAGCCGAGCCTGGGGCATACTGACATGCATTCCAGTAAGCAAAAAGTCCGTCTCAGAAACGCCCATCATATATCGCCTGCCACAGGATGGGCTTAGAGGAGACAACAGGTTTCCAAGAAATTCTCGCCCAGTGCCTTTGATATTTTAGTAAACAGAAACTAGTACTAAGAGCCAGCACTGATTGAGCACTGGCATGCTAAACACTGCATTGGACACTTTATGTGTGTGATCTGGTTTCTTACTCACAACACTGGAAGCAAGTAGAATACTCCAACTAGAAATGTGTTTGCTAGAAAAAAAACAGGCCATGTCTGGTGCCTCATGCCCATAATCCTAGTACTTTGGGAGGCAGAATCGGGTGGATCACTTGAGGTCAGAAGTTCAAGACTAGCCTGGCCAACATGGCGAAACCCTATCTCTACCAAAAATACAAAAAAAATTACCTGGGGTGGCATGTGCCTATGGTCCCAGCTACTTGGGAGGGTGAGGGAGGAAGTGAACCGAGGCAGGCAGTTCCCCTGAGGTCGGGTTGTTTGAACCTGGGAGGTGGAGGTTGCAGTGAGCCGAGATCGTGCCACTGCACTCCAGCCTGGGTGATAGAGCAAGACTCAGTCTCAAAAAAAAAAAAAAAAAAAAACCACATAATGTCATTTGCTAATTAATGGCAAAATAAAGCAGATCTAAACAATGCTTAAGGGTTCCAACTTTCTTACCAAATGAAGTACAAAGGGATTGAGTACTCACAGCCCTGCAGACTCATTTCTCAGCTAATAAAATTGAGGCACAGAGAGGTTAAGCAGCTTGCCTTCAGCCACTCAGCTAGTGGGTGGTAATCTGGATCCAAAGGCCAGCAATGGGCAGCTAAAGCTGGCTCTCTTCACCCAGATCCTAACACAGCAAGAACAATCAGTTTGACTATTCTGTCTGCACCTTGCAATTAAAATCACACCTACAGAAACATGCAGCTTGATGACCTACAGCCTGCTGATGTTTCACACATGGGACCTATCCACATACACTACATCCTGACCAAGATAGGGGACCCGGGGCTAGGTGCAGTCGCTCATGCCTGTAATCACAGCAGTTTGGGAGGCCCAGGCAGGTGGATCACTTGAGCCCAGACAGCATGGTGAGACCCCATCTCTACAGATAATACAAAAATTAGCTGAGCGTGGTAGTCCCAGCTACTTGGGAGGCTGAGTTGGGAGGATCACTTGAGCCTGGGAGGTCAAGGCTACAGCGAGCCAAGATTGTACCACTGCACTCCAACCAGGGCAACAGAGAAAGACACTGCCTCAAAAAAAGAAACAGGGCTGGGTGCAGTGGCTCACACCTGTAATCCCAGCACTTTAGGAGGCTGAGACAAGTGAATCAACTAAGGTTAGGAGTTTGAGACCAGCCTGGCCAATATGACAAAACTCCATCTCTAATAAAAATACCAAAAAAAAAAAAAAAAAAATCACAAAGTCCTGTGACTACAGGTGTGAGCCACTGTGCCTGGCCTTATAACTATTAATTTCTTTTGAGCTAGTCAGCAATTAGCTTTTCTGTGCATGCTCTGTGCCAGTGACTTGCTCTAACATCTACACATGAATAGAGACAACATGTATGAGGGTGCGAGCTCCAAGTTTGCAATACCTTGCAGATTTGACTGTGACCCAGCTATGGAATGGGTGGTTCCATATTTTGCTGACAGCACTAAACCTTAATAACCTCTCTCCTTTTCTAAACAGAAGTTCCCAATGGTTTTTTGAAATAAATACTGTTCTAGATGAGGACCATGGAACGCAAATGCACCAGTGGTGGCTGGGTGCAGTGGCTCACGCATGTAATCTCAGAACTTTGGGATGCTGAGGTGGACAGATAACTTGAGGTCGGGAGTTTGAGACCAGCCTGGCCACCGTGGTGAAATCGCATCTCCACTAAAAATATAAAAATTAGCCAGGTGTGGTGGTGTGCACCTATAATCCCAGCTACTCAAGAGGCTGAGACAGAATTGCTTGAACCTGGGAGGCAGCAACTGCGGTGAGCTGAGATCACGCCCTGCACTCTGGCCTGGGTGCCGCAGTGAGACTCTGTCTCAAAAAAAAAAAAAAAAAAAAGCATCAGTGGCTTTCTTTCCATGAGTCATTGCTTCACCAGGCTGCCAGCTTCTCCACAGTCTTTTTTTTTTTCTTTTTTTTTTTTCTTTTTTTTTTTCGAGACAGAGTCTCACTCGGTCACTCAGATTGTAGAGCAGTGGTGCAATTCTGGCTCACTGCAACCTCCACCTCCCAGGTTCAAGTGATTCTTGCGCCTCAGTCTCCTGAGTAGCTAGGATTACAGGAATGTGCCACCACGTCCGGCTTTTTTTTTTTTTTTTTTTTTTTTGTAATTTTAGTAGAGACAGAGTTTCACCATGTTGGCCAGGCTGGTCTCAAACTCCTGACCCCAGGTGATTCACCTGCCTGGGCCTCCCAAAGTGCTGGGATTACAGGCATGGGCCACCGCACCTGGCCAAGTCAGTTTTATTCATAATCTGGAATTGGCTAGGAAAATAGGAAACCCAGGAATTACATCCAATGATTTGGCTTTTCTTCAACTTGCTCTTAGAGCTAAGCAGGCGTCTGAGGGTTCATGCCCCATTTTGCTTGGCAGGTGTCACTTTGCCAGACTCCAGTATAGGGTGGGAAGCCCCAGAGTGCAGGGAGCCTGCCTCATGTGTTTTATGTTCATCATCTCGCATGGGGCTGGACCCAGAGGAAACTCTCAACGGAGCTGAGATGGTACAGCAAGGCTGTCGTTTTGGCAGACAGAGGCGGTACTTTCCCAATCAAACTCTTCAATATTTACTACAAAGAGTGTTTGCTGGCTGGTCAGGGTGGCTCAGGCCTGTAATCCCAGCACTTTGGGAGGCCGAGGTAGGGCGGATCACCTGAGGTCAGGGTTCGAGACCAGCCTGACCAACATGAAGAAACCCCGTCTCTACTAAAAATACAAAATTAGCTGGGCATGGTGGTGTATGCCTGTAATTCCAGCTACTCGGGAGGCTGAGGCAGGAGAATCACTTGAACCTGGGAGGCGGAGGTTGTGGTGAGCTGAGATGACACCACTGTACTCCAGCCTGGATGACAAGAGTGAAACTTTGTCTCAAAGAAAAGAGAGTTTGATGGCCCTGCCCCAAGTGTTTCATACCCATCCACAACTCAGCCCTCCCCATCACTCCTGGGGAGGATACCCTGGGACTACCACAATTTTAGAGATGAGGAACTAAGTCCCAGAGAGGCCAAGTCACTTACCCAAAGCACACAGCTAAGAGTGGGTAAAGGTCAGATATGAACGCAATGCTCTCTAACTTCAGAATCTCAAGTCCTAACCACTGTGCAGTTCAGCCCCGTTCCCCCTTCCCAGCAGCTCCTGTCTCTCTATCTCTCCAGCCCAATCCTCTCAGTGCTGCCAGCTTGCCAGTGCTGGTGTGGCACAGCCTGGCTGCATCTCTCCTCTCCTTAAGGACTCTCTGTGGCACCCCATTTTCTAACAGTGGGAAGATACACCAGAAATGTTCAGTTCTACTCTACCTGGTTCAGAAGAGAACTCACAGGGAAGCTGGGGTGCCTGATTTGCAGATAACACAAAGCCAGTAACTCCTTTTTCAGGAGTGTTCAATAAAGCTTTGCTTTTCTTTTTTTTGAGTTGGAGTCTTGCTCTGTCACCCAGGGTGGAGTGCAGTGGCACAATCTCAGATCACTGCAGCCTCTGCCTCCCAGGCTCAAGCAGTTTTCATGTCTCAGCCTCCTGAGTAGGTGGGACTACAGGTATGAGCCACCATGCTCAGCTAATTTTTATATTTTTAGTAGAGATAGGGTCTTGTCATGTTGGCCAGGTTGGTCTCGAACACTTGACCTCAGGTGATCCACCTGCCTGGACCTTCCAAAATGCTGGGATTACAAGCGTGAGCCACTGCACTTGGCCGTTCAGTAAAGCTTTGAATCCTGAAACCTGCACAGGGCTTCAGTGCATCATAGTCCTAAAGGGCAGAGACAGCGTTGGTGTTTCTCACACGCTTCCCAGGTGACCCCGAGCCCTCTGAGGTTTGACAATCCCTCCACAATGGGCCTCAGCCTGGCTGCCCAGGCCTCACCAAGACCAAGTTATTAATACTAATAATCAGAAGAACCATGGGCTAGTGAACAGCCTTCTGTAATTTATTTTAAAGCCTCCAGGTGATTCTAGTGTAGATACAGGTCAGGTACTTAAGACTGAACATCTAACAGAGAAAAGACTTTGGAGTAAGAAACAGAAAGGCAGAAAATAGCCTGTGGCCTTCAGCAGAGGCTAGTAGAAGTTAATGCTCTACCAAAAAAAAAAGAACAAAGAGGGGACCAGAGCTTGTGGTTCATGCCTATAATCCCAGCACTTTGGGAGGCTGAGGTGGGAGGATCACTTGAGCCCCAGAGTTCAAGACAAGCCTGGGTAACATAAAGAGACCCGGTCTTTACCAAAAAAATCAAAAAATTAGCCAGGCATGGTGGTGTGCACCTGTAGTCCTAGCATCTTAGGAGACTGTGGCAGGAGGATTACTTGAGCCTGGGAGGCAGAGGATGCAGTGAGCCGAGATTATGCCACTGCACTCCATCCTGGGTGACAAAGTAAGACCTGATCTTAAAAAAATTAAAAATATCCAGGCGCCGTGGCTCATGTCTGTAATCCCAGCACTTTGGGAGGCCAAGGTGGGCAGATCACGAGGTCAGGAGTTCAAGACCAACCTGATCAACATGGTGAAACCTCGTCTCTACTGAAAATACAAAAATTAGCCAGGCTTGGTGGTGCATGCCTGTAATCCCAGCTACTCGGGAGACTGAGGCAGGAGAATCGCTTGAAGCTGGCAGGCGGAAGCTGCAGTGAGCCGAGATCGCGCCTCTGCACTCCAGCCTGGGCAACAGAGCCAGATTTCATCTCAAAAAAAAAAAATTGATTAAAAATGAAAACATTTAAAAAATAGCAAAAATTTGAACAACAAAAAAGCAGAGTACAGAGGAAGAAGCTGGATGAAGGGTACAAGAACACTCCTTTCTGTGCATGTAAAATTATCTCAAAGTACAAAGTTTTTACAAAGCAGGCATACAGATGAGTGATTCCAAGTCCCCTCATTAATGGTATTTGTCAATTTTCTGATAAAAGGCAAACTCATTGTCCCACCAGGATCTGAACATTAGAAAGTTTGCTTAATACATACATAATTATAAGTATGTGTATGTATATATTCCCTTCTTCCCCAAAATGTCAAACTCGACCTAATTCTAGAAGATTCCAGGCAGGAGCATATCTGTTTACGTATGTCTCTTCAGAAGAAATGCGGCTAATTGGCTCTCCCGAAAGCAGGCTGGTGGGGAATGCATGGTCGCTCCTTCTTTAATGTCAGCCTCAACGTCTAGGGTCAGTCTTGAGAAATTCCAGACACAGATTTTTCCTGTGGTCACCAGGCACTCCACACTCTGAAGCTGAATGTTTATAGGAAATGTGCAGCCTGTCCATAACCCAGCCTGGGTGTGTATATTTCTTTTTTTTTTTTTTTTTTTTTTTTTGATATGGTGGCTCGCTCTGTCACTGAGGCTGGATTGTACTGGCATGATCTCAGCTGACTGCAACCTCCACCACCCAGACTCAATTCTCCTGCCTCAGCCTCCCAAGTAGCTGGGATTACAGATGCCTACCACCACACCTGGCTAATTTTTGTATTTTTAGCAGAGATGGGGTTTCGTCATGTTGACCAGGCTGGTCTCAAACTCCTGACCTCAAATGATCCACCTGCCTTGGCCTCCCAAAGTGCTGGGATTATAGGCATAAGCTACCATGCATGGCTGATATTTCAAGTGAACAGAATTCAACCTTTCAGGCCAAACACCTCAGCCAATGCCTTGTGGGTGGTGACTCCCAGCAAGAGCAACCAGTGAAAGACAGGCTGGCTGAAGACGGAGATCAGGGTGGCCCTAAGTGGGTCTCTGCTGCCGTATTGTGTGTAGCGAAGACCAGCGTGTTTGTGTGGACTTGCTGACCCCCAGGTCAGTCCGCCTGCCACCAGGATTTTCTTGGACAATCCAGTTTCAACAACCTTTGTTTATCAAGTGTGTGCTGTGAGTCAATGCACCAAACACCTTACATCATCTCATCTCATTTAAAACTGCCCACCTCACCACTTGAGGTCAGGAGTTAGAGACCTTCCTGGCCAACATGGCGAAACCCCCCTCTACTAAAAATACAAAAATTAGCTGGGTGTGGTGGCAGGCATCTGTAATCCCAGCTACTCAGGATGCTGAGGCAGGAGAATTGCTTGAACCCAGGAGGCGGAGGTTGCAGTGAGCCGAGACTGCACCATTGTATCCAGCCTGGGTGACAGAGCAAGTCGTCGTCTCAAAAATAAAAAATAAAAATAAAACTGGCCACCTAGACGAGGAAGACTATGTGATTCCCAACTTCCAATCAAGGAGACTGAGGCTCAATGGGATGAGGAGACCTGCCCAAGGTCACCCAGTTTGGACGAGATGAACCCTAGAGCCAAAGCCTCGGTCTCTGTCTACTGCATCTCAATACTCCGTGCAGCTTTTCTTAAGCGCCTACTATGTGCACAGTGCTTTGCAAGCCTCAAATGTCACGGGACTCTGCAAGGAATGTGTCACGATCCTCATGTCACAGTGGAGGGGACAGATTCTTGACTCTGACCAAGGTCAAGTGCATGATTGGTACATGATGAAGCCAGGATTCATATCCATGTGGAGACTGAACCTCCTTAGCAACAGGAATCCTGGCCATTCTGCTCATGGTTATATTTTCACTCCTGGCCCATCAGGGCACTTAATAAATACTGGTTGAAAGCATGAACTCAGGGCCTGGTCAACCCCAAAGCTCATGCTTCTAACTGTTCCTCCATATTTCTTCCTGCTGCCCAGGAATAAATCTCCTCCTACAGAAATATCTCAGTAAGGTTGGGCATGGTGGTTCACACTTATAATCCCAGCACTTCAGGAGGCCAAGGTGGGAGGATCACTTGAGTCCAGGAGTTCAAGACCAGCCTGGGCAATATAGCAAGATCCCATCTCTACAAAAAATAAAAAATTAGCCAGGCATGGTAGTGTGCACCTGTAGTCCCAGCTACTTGGGAAACTGAGGTGGGAGGATCACTTGAGCCTGCAAGGTTGAGGCTACAGTGAGCCGTAATTGCATCACTGCACTTAGCCCAGTGACAGAGCAAAACCCTGTCTCACAAAGAAAGAAGAAAGAAACACTTCAGGGACACTTTTTCACACAGTAACTGCCCTGAAAAGATGTTCGCATAAAGGGTAGATGATTGTCTGCCTCTTAGGAACACAAACAACCTGCTGAAGACTGGAGGACGAAATAGCAGGTCTTCATGGTCTCCCTTGATTTTATTTTGTTGTATTTTGTTTTCTTCTTTAGACAAAGTCTCCCTCTGTCACTCAGGCACAATCTCAGCTCACTGCAACCCCTGCTCCTGGGTTCAAGCAGTTATCCTGCCTCAGCCTCCCAAGCACCTGGGACAACAAGTGTATGCCACCATGCCTGGCTAATTTTTCTTATTTTTAACTTTAGTTGGTGGACAATTTCAAACCTTGGGATAGGGCCACATTAGAACACAGGAGATAAAGAAAAGTTTTGCAAAGCCTGGAGCATTTGGACACAAATCTGTCCACTGTATGACCTGGAGCCAGCTAAATCCATCCCGGACCTCTTTAAGAACACAGCTCATGCTTCTGTGGCATAAACCGGCTCAATGGCCAACAGCAGAGAATTTACATTCCATCTCTCCAGCCAGACACCTGAACGCAGAATTCGCCTTAATTGTGGTGCCCTACATTCAGCCATTTCACTTTCCACTCAGGGAGACTCCTCCACTTATTAAGTGGTCTGGCTCTCTCTTGCTTAAGAAGCAATATATACAGCTTCGTTTATTCCAGCTCTGTACTCTTTCATTTTTTTGAGACAAACTCTTGCTCTGTTTCCCAGGCTGGAGTGCAGTGGTACAATTTCAGCTCACTGCAACCTCCACCTCCTGGGTTCAAGTGGGTCTTGTGCCTCAGCCTCCCTAATAGCTGGGAGTACAGGCGTGTGTCACTATGCCTGGCTAATTTTTGTACTTTTAGTAGAGATGGGGTTTTGCTATGTTGGCCAGGTTGATCTCAAACTCCTGATCTCAAGTGATCTGCCTGCCTTGGTCTCCCAAAGTGCTGGAATTACAGGCACGAGCCACCATGCCCGGCCACCAGCTCTGTCCATTTCATGTTTCAACTTTAGGCATGTCTGATTCCATTACTCTTCTACCTGCTTTTCCCTACATGATTGAGGATGCACATTATTTTGCAAGATGAACTCTTTGAAAAAGAATCTTGGCTTTCTTTTCGGGAAAGTCTGTGCTTGTGATTGGCTGAATAATGCATCCCCCACAAATACCTCCACATCTAAATCTCTAGAACCTGCTGAATATGTGACTTGACATAGCAAAATGGATTTTGTAGATGTGATTAAGGATTTTGAGATGGGAGGTTATCCAGGGATTATCTGAGGGGACTCAAAGTAATCACAAGGGTCCTTATGAGAGGGAGACGGGACGGTCAGAGTCAGAGGAGTTGATGTGAGGATGGAAGGAGACAGAGATTTCAAGATGATCTGCTGCTGCTTTAAAGACAGAGATGGATGCCGGTTGCAGTGGCTCATGCCTGTAATCCCAGTACTTTGGGAGGCTGAGGCAGGCAAATCACGAGGTCAGGAGATTGACACCATCCTGGCCAACATGGTGAAACCCTGTCTCTACTAAAAATACAAAAAATTAGCCAAGCGTGGTGGCATGTGCCTGTAATCCCAGGAGGGAGGCTGAGGCAGGGGAATCGCTTGAACCTGGGAGGCAGGGGTTGCTGTGAGTCAAGATCACACCCCTGCACTCCAACCTGGTGACGGAGCAAGACTCCATCTAAAAAAAAAAAAAAAAAAAATACAGAGATGAAGCCAGAAGCCAAAGAATGCAGCTTGTAGAAGACAGAAAATGTAGGAACATGGAATTTTCCCCTAGAGCTTCCAGAACTGAATGTGGCTCTGCGAACACCTCAATTTTATTTCAGTGAGACCCGATTTAGACTTCTGACCTCCAGTACTTAAAAGAATACATTTGTGCTATTTTAAGGCAGTGAGTTTGGGGCCTTTTGCTGCAGCACAGGCAGCACACTCATGGGTGCTCTCACCGTCTCTGATGGTGAAGCTGTGGAGCAGGGCAAGGCCATCAAACCAATGGTTGTATCGGGACTCCCCCACCGTGTGCATTCCAGGACCGTTGCGGAGCAGGGTTCCCTGCAGCCATGCTGGAATCTTGCCTGTTAAAAGAAAGAATGTTTAATTTCCTGTTTCCACCTGCAAACCAAAAAGCTGGAAGAAATGGCCACGGAAAGGAACTGGAGGCTTGTAGCCTCAATACCATTCCTTGCATCTCTTCATTTATTTTACAGTTGTTTCCAGAAACTGTATAAGATGACAGGCAGTTGGCTAGCACCGAGGATACCAAGATGAAGATACTGTCTCTGACCTCAAATTGCCCACTGATCATTAAGGAGACAGATGAATAAACAGACACCCAAGATCCACTGTGGTTAAGGCAATGCTGGTTGAGGGCGTTGGCTCACGCCTGTAATCACAGCACTTTGGGAAGCTGAGATAGGAGGATCACTTGAAGCAAGGAGATAGGGACTAGCCTGGGCAACAAAGCGAGACCCCGTCTCTACAAAAATTAGAAAACATAGCTCCAGGCCGGGTGCAGTGGTAATCACTCAGTTGAAAAGCTTCAATCTGATGTCCTTACAAAAATCACTCACGGTTATCCTGTCCTCATGAAAGATTCCAGTCCATCTATCAGAAAATGAAAATGCCTGCGGGCCTGAGCTGACTCAGCCATTCTTAAAACTGAGCGAGCACCACCCTGGGGACCAGGGAGTCCAGAAGCAGGAACTGCCTTTTAGAGTCCAAACAAAATGGTCCTAGGAAAGTGGCAACCCAAAAGAGGAAGGAAAAGCAAGAGATATAAACGACGAAGCAAGACACAGGCCCTCTAAAGGATAGAAGGTCCAACGCCTATAGGCTCTGCAGGTGCTCACACCTGTGAGTTCCTAAAACCACATCATACTCTGCAATCCCCTGCAAGCCTGTGTGGTGGATGTGGATGCGTGGGAGCTCATGCACACCCCTCTAAGCATTTTGAAACTAATTTAGAACGTATATATTTGCACAAACACATGATGCATCTGAGACAGGCAGCAGTTTGCAGATTAATCCCATTGTATATGTACCCACTGGGGCATTCCAACACTTTTTTCCTGAGAATGGTGAGACTGACTCTCCTCCCTCTGGAAACTGACTTATAATGTGTAAAAGCACACCTAGATTTTCACAGAAAATGTATCTGGATTATGAGTCATTTTCTCTCTCTGTACTATTTTCCAGGTTTCCAGAAGTAATTTACGATTAGTATTACTTATATAATCAGGAAAAAAAGTGTCCATCTAAACATAAAGAAAAGGCTGTGTGCAGTGGCTCACCCCTGTAATCACAGCACTTTCGGAGGCCAAGGCAGCACATCACTTGAGACTAGGAGTTCGAGACCAGCCTGGCCAACATGCTGAAACCCCGTCTCTACTAAAAATACACAAATTAGCCAGGTGTGGTGGTGGGTGCCTGTAATATCAGTTACTTGGGAGGTCGAGGTAGGAGGATCGTTTGAACTTGGGAGGTGGAGGTTTCAGTGAGCCGAGATGGCGCCAGTGCACACCAGCCTGGGCGACAGAATGAGACTCCGTCTCAAAAAAATAATAAACAGAAGAAAGAGAATGCTCACCTGTCACTTTGGCCCTCACAGGCTCCAGCTGTTCTTTCCTATTCCTGCCATATATTATTTCCATTGTTCAGGGTGCTGAGGGAGACAGATTTTAACAACGAACAGATGGTTCTCTGTGTTGAAAGCAGCTGCTGCTCCCTCCTCCTGCGTTTCCTTCCTGTTCTCCTGCTCCTTCCCTCCTTCACATCTCTTTCTCTCCTGATGCTGATTGTGTCTGCCTTTGCTTTTTCCTTTTTGGCTGGCGATGACTTCTCCCTCTCTGAGACCCCGGGATCTCTTTACATTCATAGGGGAAGCTGCGCTGGCATTATTTATAAGATGTTTAGTTAAAGGTTAATTCCCAAGCCATGTGTCTTAGCTAATCTTTAATCCTCTTATTGTACCCTTGGCTTTCCCACTCCAGTTTCACTTTTGGCTTAACCAAAAAAAGACTGCTTCGGGCTGGGTTCTAAATAAGCAGAGAGAATTCAGTGCCTCTTGTTATATAATTCAAAAACTGGAGATGTTTATGATCAGAACAAGAAGACAGTCAGGGCCATCAGAGATGCTGGGAATAGGAGAGCCTTGAGCTGAGATCAGCAATCATGTGAATGTCTGCTGCAAAGCAGGGAACCCCTTCAGCAGAGACGGGAAAGGCTTTATGTTTTGTTTTGTTTTGAGTAAAGGCCCTGATGCTCCCCTCTAATAATCATACATAAAGTGCAACTTAATTCATTATTTTCTTTTTGGAAGAAGGAGACATAAAATCGTTCACGTACCCACTGAAAAAATAATGAACTGGAACCAAAGGCTTTTTTCAGGAAGTAAATAGTAAAACAGACTGGCCAGGAACGGAGGCTCATGCCTGTAATCCCAGCACTTTGGGAGGCCATGGTAAGCAGACCACTTGAGGTCAGGAGTTCAAGACCAGCCTGGCCAACAAGGCAAAACCCTGTCTCTACTAAAAATACAAAAATTAGCTGGGCATGGTGGTGGGCGCCTGTAATCCCAGCTACTCAGGATGCTGAGGCAGGAGAATCGCTTGAACCCAGGAGGTGGACGTTGCAGTGAGCTGAGATGGCGTCACTGCACTCCAGCCTGGGCAACAGAGCCAGACTCTCAAAAATAAATAAATAATAAATAAATAAATAAATAAAAAGAATAGTAAAAAAGAAACTTCATTTCAATTCCTGGCCTATCAAGAAGGCAAAACGATGCTTGTATTTGATCTGAGCTTCCCTGTTATTCCTGTATCTCAGTGTGTTGCCATTGCCTGAAATTCATATTCAACTTGCTATATGCACTGATTGAAGTTAATGAACTCATCTTAATGTATTTTGCTTAAAGAAAGAACCAGTTATTTGATCTGTGGGTAGAGTAAGAAAAGGCGGTGGCATTGCCTTTATGCAACCCAGCTGAGCATAATGATGGTCCAGTCTGGGCTGAGACCACATGCCAGCACTTTGGGGCATTCCTTTCTGACAGCTGCGTGGTCTGACTGTGCTTCTGGCACACATTGGAATCACCTGATTCCGAGTCCTAACCACACGAGTTCTGGGCCTCACTCCAGAGTCACTGATTCAGGATCTCTGAAGGCGGATCTCAGCCCTCAGGTTTTTTGTTGTTGTTGTTATTTTTAAAATGTTGGCCAGGTGTAGTGGCTGACACCTGTAATCCTAGCACTTTCGGAGGCCAAGGTAGGAGGATCACTTGAGCCCAGGAATTCAAGGCCAGTCTAAGCAACATACTGAGGCTCCATCTCTACCAAAAAAAAAAAAAAAAAAGCTGGGCACAGTGGTGTGAGCCTGTAGTCCTAGCTACTTGGGAGGCTGAGGTGGGAGGATCACTTGAGTCTGGGAGGCTGAGGCTGCAGTGAGCTGTGATAGCAGCACTGCACTCCAGCCTGGGCAACAGAGAGAGCCCTTGTCTTAAAAATAAAAAATAAAAAATAAAAAAATGTGCCTGGTTGCGTGCAGCTGGAGCTGAGAAGATCTGATGCAGAGGAAGGATGCTACATGTCTGAGTTGAAAGTAGCTTCAAAGTACAGCTCACTGGCCGGGTGCAGTGGCTCATGCCTGTAATCCCAGCACTTTGGGCTGAGGCGGGCAGATCACCTGAGGTCAGGAGATTGAGACCATCCTGGCCAACATGGTGAAATCCCATCTCTACTAAAAATACAAAAAAATTAGCCGAGCATGATGGTTCATGCCTGTAGTCTTAGCTACTCAGGAGGCTGAGGCAGGAGGATCACTTGAACCCGGGAGGCAGAGGCTGTAGTGAGCCAAGATCATGCCACTGCACTCCAGCCTGGGTGACAGTGAAACTCCATCTCAAAAATAAAAAATACAGCTCATCCTTTTTCTTTCTTTTTTTTTTTTTTTTTTTTGAGACAGAGTCTTGCTCTGCTGACCTGGCTGGAGTGCAATGGCGTGATCTCGGCTCAATGCACCCTCTGCCTCCTGGGTTCAAGTGATTTTCCTGCCTCAGCCTCCCGAGTAGCTGGAATTACAGGTGCCTGCCACCACACCGGGCTAATTTTTTATTTGTAGTAGAGATGGGGTTTCACCATATTGGTCAGGCTGGTCTCAAACCTGTGACCTCGAGTGCTCCTCCCATCTCGGCTTCCTAAAGAGCTGTGATGACAGGCATGAGCCGCTGCATGCAACCAATTCAGCATTTTTCTGTGTGCCTGGGCCATGTTACCTGCTTTGAGCCTCCTTTTCTTCAACTATAAAGTGAGACATAATGATATTAGCACCTCAAGGCTATTGTAAAGGGTCTCGCAAAAACACCTAACCTCGGTACCTCCCATTCTTTTAGATGGCATTTCCCTTTGACCCACCTTTCCAGTAAGACCTCCAGTAACTTGCCAGTTTAGCCCACTGTCTGGTCTAAACATGTGTATCCGTGTCAGAGTTATTTATTCCTAGCTTGTGAAAGCTGCGTTCTTGTGAGGATTACATGGAAATGTCTGCCATACACTATGGGCTCAGGGAAAAAAATGACACCACGATGGTGGAAGAAAGAGGTCAGGGCTTACAAGTCAGAAGACCTGGGTTTGAACCTCAGCTCTGAGATTCAGCAGCTCTGTGGCTGTTGTCAAGTGACCTCTCTGAACTTCATTTCACTTGGCAAAACAGGAATGGCAATATCTATGTCACAGGGCTTGTTGGAAGGGTTATAATAAAATCGTATGATGAAAACATGCTGGGTGCAGTGGCTCACGCCTGTAATTCCAGCACTTTGGGAGGCCAAGGCAGGCAGATCACTTGAGATCAGGAGTTCAAGACCAACCTGGCCAATATGGTGAAATCCCTGTCTCTATTAAACATACACAAATTAGCGTGGTATGGTGGTGCGCACCTGCAATCCCAGCTCCTCCTAAGCAACTGAGCAGTTTACCTGCACCTGCTCTCCCTGGCCTTACACAGTCCTATGAGATGTGTGTTCCTACCACCATTCTCGAGATCAGAGAGCACAGGGAGGATAACTCGCTTGCCCTAGGTCTCACAGTGACAAGGGGGTCAAATTAGGAAGCGTGGCCAAGCAGCCCGACTTCAATGTACTTACTCTGACAGTCCTACACAGCTCCAGTGCATGATGGAGTAATGGGTGGATGTGCCTATGAATGAAGTAATGGGTGGATGTGCCTATGGGTGAACGGGCTCTGAGAGGACCAGTCCTGGGTCCTGGGTTGGTATCACTGCATTTTTATATAACAGCAAGGTCAAGCTCTTTCATCCAGGTCCCAGCTGCACCCAAAGGACAGTTAGAGAGTGAGGTAAAGGTTTTTTAAAATTTGAATGGAGTCCGGGCACGGTGGCTCACGTCTGTCATCCTAGTACTTTGGGAGGCTGAGGCTGGTGGATCACTTGAGGTCAGAAGTCTGAGACCAGCCTGGGCAACATGGCGAGACCGTGCCTCAAAAAAAAAAAGGAAAAATTAGCAGGTCTTGGTGGTGGTAGCACACACCTGTGTTCCCAGATACTTGGGAGGCTGAAGTGGGAGGATCACCTGAGCCTGAGGAGTTTGAGGCTACAGTGAGCCATGATTGCGCCACTGCACTCCAGCCTGGACAACAGAGACTCTATCTCAAAAACAAATAAACAAACAAAAACCTAACGCTAGTAATAAATTAAGCATAACAATATATATAAGTTTGCTAGGACTGCCACAACAAACGCCACAGACTGCAACAACAGAAATGGTTTTTTCTCACAGTTCTAAGGGCTAGAAGTCTGAGATCAAGGTATCAGGTTTTGGCTGGGCACAGTGGCTCATACCGGTATTCCCAGCACTTTGGGAGGCCTAGATGAGCAGATTGCCTGAGGTCAGGAGTTCAAGACCAGCCTGGTCAACATGGTGAAACCCTGTCTTTACTAAAAATACAAAATTAGCTGGGCAAGTTGGCACATGCCAGTAATCTCAGCTACTAGGGAGGCTGAGGCAGGAGAATTGCTTGAAGCGGGGAGGCAGAGGTTGCAGTGAGCTAAGATCCCACCACTCCAGCCTGGTGTTTGAGACTGCAGTGAGCTATGATTGCACCACTGCACTCCAGCCTGGACAACAGAGTAAGACTCTGTCTCAAAAGAACAAAAACAAACAACAAACAAACAAACAAAAAACAAGGTATCAGGTTGTTTGGAAGATCAAGGAAGCAGGTTTGATTTCTTCTTTTTATTTTTTCTTTTGAGACAGAGTTTCGCTCTTATTGTCCAGTCTGGAGTGCAACGGTGCGATCTTGGATCACTACAACCTCCATCTCCTGGGTTCAAGCCATTCTTCTGCCTCAGCCTCCCGAGTAGCTGGGATTACAGGCATGTGCCACTACGCCTGGCTAATTTTGTATTTTTAGTAGAGATGGGGTTTCTCCATGTTGGTCAGGGTGGTCTCGAACTCCTGACCTCAGGTAATCCACCTGCCTGGGCTTCCCAAAGTGTTGGGATTACAGGCATGAGCCACTGTGCTCAGCTCTGACTTCTTCTTGTGTCTTCACACAATCTTTCTCTGTGTGTACACATCCTTGGTGTCTCTTGGTGTGTCTAAATTTCCTTTTTATTTTTAAATTTTATTTATTTATTTAAGAGACAGGGTCTCACTCTGTTGCCCAGGCTGGAGTGCAGTGGTACAATCATAGCTCACTACAGTCTCAAACTCCTGGCTCAAGTGATCTTCCTGCCTCAGCCTCCTGAGTAGCTAGGACTACAGGCAAAAGCCGCTGTGCCCAGTCAAACTTCCTCTTTTTACAAGACACCAGTTATACTGGATCAGGAGCCAACCTAATGGCCTCATTTTATTTTAATCACCTTTTTTAATGACCCTATCTCCAAATACAGTCACATTCTGCTGTATGGGGGCTTAAGGCTTCAATGTATGAATTTTACAGAACACAATTCAGCCCATAACAATATCACTAAGTCACAATGAGCTCAGGGGAGACACTTTGCCTGCAGGCAACAGAACATCTGCTGAAACTCCAAAGATGTGCATTTATCACAGACATCAAGCCATCAGGAGTTGGCATACTGGGTGACTCGGAAGCTGGTTTGGTGAGGGCTTCCACACTTCCAGACTCAGAAGGTTGGGTTCTCATCCTTGGATTGTTCAGTTCTGGTTATGAATGCTTGACATCGCCCCAGAAATTACATCCTCACATAGAGAAATGCAAAAGCAGGAAGAGAAGGCAGGGACAGAGGAGGAGTTTTCCTTGCATACTTTTCATTTTAATTATTTTTTTGTTTGTTTTTGAGACAGAGTCTCGCTCTGTCACCAGGCTGGAGTGCAATGGTGCACTCTCTGTTCACTTCAACCTCTGTCTCCCGGGTTCAAGCGAGTCTCCTGCCTCAGCCTCCTGAGTAGCTGGGTTAAGGCGTGCGCCACCACGCCTGTTTTTTTTTGTTTTTGTTTTTGTTTTTTGTATTTTTACTAGAGATGGGGTTTCATCATGTTGGCCAGGATGGTCTTGATCTCTTGACCTCATGATCCACCCATCTCCACCTCCCAAAGTGCTGGGATTACAGGCGTGTACCACCGCTCCCAGCCTTGTACACCTTTCATTTTATGCTGGAGGGAAATCTTTCCCAGCATCCTCTGAACAGATTTTTCTCTTGTGCCTCATTGGCTGAATTGAACTGTGTCACATGACCACCCCATCCCAATCCCCAGCAAAGAGGAACACGAGAGCTTTAATTTTCTCAGACCAACCTGGATTCTCTCCTGGGGTGGCATCCTTGCCACCTTGATCTTGTCAGAGTTCCATTAGTAAGGAAAAGGGAGGGAATGGCCTGGGACAAGCAACTGACAGTGTCCAGTGCAGGCAATGAATTTAACACTTTCCACTGTCACCCAGGCTGGAGTGCAATGGTGCAGTCTCAGCTCACTGCAGCCTCAACTTCCTAGGCTCAGGTGATCGTCCTACTTCAGCCTCCTGAGTAGCTGGGACCATAGGCCTGTGCCACCACTCTGGGCTCATTTTCTTTGTATTTTTTAGAGATGGTGTTTTGCCATATTGGCCAGGCAATTGGGCAATTGGTTTCAAACTCCTGAGCTCAAGTGATCCACCTGCCTTGGCCTCCTCTTTGCCTGTGTTGAGATTACACCCGACCCATTCAACACGTGTTGACTGAGCACATACCACGTGCTGGAAATGTAGCAGTGAACAAAACAAATCTGCGTTTGTGGAACCGACACCTACTACATGCCAAGCTCTGAGGGAAGAGAGGTGATTAATGAGACCCAGTCTCTGCCTTTTTTGGCTCTCATGATGTTCTTGTTGTTTGGAGGCTGAGTCTGGACATATATTTCCCAAAGGGGAAGGGGTCTCATGGTGTTTTGCAAGACTGCCTTCATGTTGAAAACCCACAGACATGAAGCAGCAGCTGCTCTTCCCCTCAAAAGCTCCGGCATGGCTCTGAACCCATGGATGCCTGACCTTTGTGTTCTGTTGTCTTCCCCAATGTAGGGAGACTGGGATGAGGGGTTGGTTCCAGCAGGAGCTGTCTCCTGGCCTGCTCTCCTCCAGCCTCTGATCTGGGCTCTTCACTGGACGCTTGCACGTGCTGGGTACTGTGCTAAGTGTTCCAGCAGCAGGGATTAAAAGAAAGATTTTAATCCTTTTTTTAAGAAAGGATGTCACTAGCAATCTTATTTTTATAGCCTCAGAGATGTGAAGTAACTTGATGTAGGTCAACAACCAATCAGTACATGTTCTTCCCCACAATACTGTAATGCTTCCCATCTTTCAGAGCTACTAGCTGGGGTAGAGCTAGGAGAGCAAAGGTGAGTGTTTCACAGATGATTCCTATAATGCTTTCACTGCCTTAAAATGGGACTGACAACTGACCAGCGTATGCAAGAATAGGGGCAAGGGCAATGCAGAGGGAAAAGGCACATCTTGTTAGAGTTTTGGTGATTTATTTATTTAGAGACAGAGTTTCACTCTGTCGCCAGGCTGGAGTGCAATGATGCGATCTCGGCTCACTGCAACCTCAACCTGGGTTCAAGCGATTCTCCTGCCTCAGCCTCCCAGGTAGCTGGGACTATAGGCGCGCACCACCACACCCAGCTAATTTTTGTAGTTTTCGTAGAGATAGTGTTTCACCACGTTGGCCAACATGGTCTCAATCTCTTGACCTTATGATCTGCCTGCCTCAGCCTCCCAAAGTGCTGGGATTACAGGTGTGAGCTACCGCACCTGGCAAGTTTTGGTTATTTATTGCTGTGTAACAACCCACTCCAAAATGTAGTGGCTTAAAACAACAATCGTTCATACAGTCTCTCAGTTCTGCAGGTTGAGTGGGTTCAGTTGGGCGGTTCTTCTGCTTTCATCGCTCAGGGTTCCTTACATGGTTGCTGGAAGTTGACTAGGATGTTAGGGGGGCTGGGCCTTGGCCTCTCTTTCTCTCTGTGAGATCTTTCCAGCACAGTAGCCAAACTTTTTATAACACATCGCATCAAAGGCCTCCCAAAGGTGAGTGACATAAGAGAGAGGAAGCAGAAGTTGCCAATACCTTTTAAGGCTGCACCAGAACTGGCATAGCTTAGTTTCCACCGCCTTCTATTGGTTAGAGCCAATCATAGGGCCAGCAAAAATTCAGTAAGGAGGAACCACTCAAGGCTGTGAATGTAGGGTCTGGGCTATATGGTCCCTTTTAGGCCTTATTTTGAAACTAGCTACCCCGACAGACTTATTTGTATTTGGGCTTCAGTTCTTCCACTTATAAGCTAAATGTCTGAACCACATACTTAATCTCAGACCCTCAGTTTTCTGATCTCTAAAATGGAAATTATAATATCTGTCTCATTGGGTGGTTACAAAGTTTAAACAATGTAAAACTGTGTGGGTCGCAGTGCTTAAAATACAGTAGGCACTCAAGAGCATTTTTCCCCCTTTCTTTTCTTGGGGAAGACAGAAAAACTGCAACAGCCAGCCAGTAAAATTTTAAGCAGTTACTTGCATGCAGTTGAAAAATAGACACCAATGACATAGGAACGTTGGGGTTTAAGTTTCTTTTAGCCTGGCTGTGAAGTCGTGTACACACAAAGTAATAACTAGTTGCCTAGAATAACTACTCTACAAGAGGCACAGATAGGAAGTATCAGAGGAGTTCCGAGAAAGGAAAGCCTGGTGAGGTTGGGGAAGATTAGGAAAAAACGCTTCCCGGAGGAGGGGGTGCACAGCTGAGCCCTTGAGAGTGGGAAGTATTTGGATGGGGAAGGAGGATGGGGTGGCTTCTCAAATGACCATTGACCATTTATTGAGAGCTTTGTATATACTAGACCCTCTTCTAAGCCTTTTCCCATATAAATCCATGTCCTCCTCACAATAATCCTGAGTTGAGGTGTTTTTGCCCCATTTTACAGATAAGGAAAGTGAGAAACACAGAAGTGAAGGAACTTGCTCAGTATCCCAGATCTGGGCTTTGAATCATGGTAGCCTGGCTCTAGAACCTGTACTTGAAGCTATTTTCACTTCTACAACCTGGAGCTGGTAAGTGGTTTAGAGATTGCATTGTGCAGTGTTTGCAAGAATTTGGCTGTTATACTGCAGGCAACAGCATCCTGAGAAGATGTTCAATGAAGCTATTCATGTGACAGCTTAGCTGCGCTGTTCAACACAGTAGCCGCTAAGCACACTCAGCTATTCAACTACACATTAATTGCAATGAAGTTAAATTAAAAAGTGAGTTCCTCATTCACAGTAGCAGCATTTCAATGTCTCTGTGGCCCTGTGTGGTTGGTAGTTGTTATACTGGACAGTACAGTCACAGAACGTTTCCGTGATGACAGAAAGTTCCATTGACAGTGCTGAGTTAGCAGAACTGCTAAGATGGCATTTATTGGTGACCAAGGGAGGCTGAGGCAGTTTTATGACTGCATGGAAAGCCAGTTGAGAGGCTGCAATGTCAGGGAAGCTCATGGCTGACAATGGTAAAAATGTAAATTAGTCCATGGATCCATTCGTTCGTCTGTTCCATAAATATGGAACACAGAATCCTTGGCAACAGAGGGAGGCATGGGAAATCGTAAGAGGCTGGAGGAGCGTGGTGGAGAGGGGACATCACAGAAAGACCAATGTTTGCTTCAAGACCTGAAGGATTGCTAGGCATCGGCCATGTGGTGAAAATGAGAAGAGCATTCCTACTAGTGGAATCGCTTGTGCACAGACTCAAGACATTACATGGGGTGGCTGCCACATAAATTGCTCTGGACTGTGGGAGGCAGAGGTGTGCATTGTTTATGGCTGTGGCAGGAGAGAAGCAAGAAAGATGAGCAGAAGAGAGAGGGAGGGAGGGAGCAGGTAAACTGCAAACAGACTTGGGGGAGTGGAGGCGAGAGTTGCTGAGAGGAAACCTGGAAGAAAATTAGAGCATAGAGGGACAAGGTGTGCCTTGCACAGAGGCCTTGTGAAGCAAAACAGAACAAGGAGGTCAGCATTGCATGGAGGCCTTTACCTACAGGCCTTTCCTGGCATCGGTGTTGGGTTGGAGATCTCCTGGTTTCCTTACAAGGCACACATGTTTGCACAAGTTGACAGTGCTGTCCTCAGTAGCAACCCAGAGATGGCAGAATTGGGTTTCCATTGGGAAGGTGAAAGGCTGGGTATAGAATCACACAGTCAGCCCTTGGGAGGCTCTGATACTCTCAGAGGAAGTAGAATGCCTTTACCCCCTCCTTTTGGGGAGAGGAAGAACATGTACTTCAGGGCTTGAGAAGGAAGAGAGTTCTAATAGAGTGTGCCCCCTCTCTTCACTTTGTACACATCGAATCTTCCAATCCTTGCACAGGTACTGTTTGGCAGGAACCATTATTAACCTTATGGATGAAGCAGCTGAGGCTTGGTGAGGTCAGAGATCATGCAATGTGTAATGGGGGTGGGAGATTTGAAAGTGGGATCCTCTTCCTTCAGAGATTTTGGGAAGGGGCAGGGAAGAGGCGTCTCTCCTTCCCCAAGGCCACTTGCCCCACAGGACGGATGGAGCCTACAGAACAGTCATCAGGTTAAGAAAGAAAAGTTGAGTTCAGAAAGTTTTCATGCTATTAAAAACATAACAGCCTTATTTTGCAAATCTATATCTCCAATTACAAAGTGATTACCTAAAACTAGTTAATTTTTCCCTTTTGGAGATAATGTTATCATATTTAAATTACTTTGCAGTTTTCCAATTAAGTTCACTTTTAAATAGTGCCTCTAATTAGCCAGGGTGATACATTGATCGGATAACACTGAGATCTTAGAGAGCAGAGTCTGTGATGACAGCCAAAGTCCGCACAAAGGTGGCAGCTGCTGTCCCTGCAAAGGGAGAACGGCATGGGGAGCCAGATAGCCTCCCTCAGGCTCCTAGAGGAAAAACTTTGCTGGGTGTGGTGGCTCATGCCTGTAATCCCAGCACTCTGGGAGGCCGAGGCAGGCAGATCACCTGAGCTCAGGAGTTCGAGACCAGCCTGGACATGGTAAAACCCTGTGTCTACTAAAAATGCAAATATTAGCTGGATGTGGCAGTGGGGGCCTGTAATCCCAGCTACGTGGGAGGCGGAGGTAGAGTTGCTTGAACCCAGGAGGCAGAGGTTGCAGTGAGCCAAGATCGTGACATTGTACTCCAGCCTAGGCCACAAGAGCGAAACTCCATCTCAAAAAACAAAAACAAAAACTTTGCCACTGAACAAAAGACCCTAAATTATGCCATCAACATTTAAGAAGTTTCATTAATTACATTCTAAGGAGCAGATGAGACTAGCATTATGTGGCATATTAGAGACAGAAAAGTGGACTGGGTGCAGTGGCGCGTGCCTGTAGTCCCAGCTACTCGGGAGGCTGAGGCTGGAGGATTGCTTGAACCCAGGAGTTCTGGGCTATAGTGCGCTATGCTGATCGGGTGTCCGCACTAAGTTCGGCATCGATATGGTGAGCTCCGGGGAGCAGGGGACCACCAGGTTGCCTAAGCAGGGGTAAAACAGCCCAGGTTGGAAACGCAGCAGGTCAAAACTCCCGTGTTGATCAGTAGTGGGATGCTGCCTGTGAATAGCCACTGCACTCCAGCCTGGGCAACATAGCGAGACCCTGTCTCTTAAAAGAAAAAATAAAGAGACAGAAAACTGGAGAATCATATCTCCCGACCTCAATGAGTTCAAAGTCTAACAAGGGAGATAAGAAGGCAAATAACAATTATAAGTGCTACAACTTATAAAACACTAATATGCCACGTGTAGGAGGAAGAACTGATAAGATTGAAACACAGAGGGCATTGCTGATAAATACATAAATACATCAAAATAAGTTACTCGGATGCCTGAGCTGGAAAACCAAATTTCCACCATGTATGTAATTAGGGTCCAATCAAGGATACCTAACAAAAATTCAATTTAAAAAATAACTATCAAGACTGGGTGCAGTGACTCAGAACTTTAATCCCAGCACTCTGTGAGGCTGAGCCAAGAGGATAGCTTGAGCCCAGGAGTTCAAGACCAGCCTAGGCAATATAGCGAGACTCTCATCTCTACAAAAATTATCTGGGGCTGGGTACAGTGGCTCAGGCCTGTAATCCCAGCACTTTGGGAGGCCGACGCAGGCGAATCATGAGGTCAAGAGATCGAGGCCAACATGGTGAAACCCTGTCTCTACTAAAAGTACAAAAAAATCATCTGGGCGTGGTGGCACGCACCTGTAGTCCCAGCTACTCAGGAGGCTGAGTCAGGAGAATCGCTTGAACCTGGGAAGCAGAGGTTGCAGTGAGCCAAGATGATGCCACTGCACTCCAGCCTGGCAACAGAGTGAGACTTTGTCTCAAAATAAACAAAAACAAAAAACCTGGGTCCAGGTGTGGTGGCTCACACCTGTAACCCCAACAGTTTGGGAGGTGGAAGAGATGGATCACCTGAGCCAGGAGTTTGAGACCATCCTGGCCAACATGATAAAACCCCACCTCTATAAAAAATACAAAAATTAGCCAGGCGTAGTTGTCAGCACCTAGAGTCCCAGCTACTTAGGAGGTTGAGTCAGAGAATTGCTTGAACTGGCAGGCAGAGGCTGCAGTGAGCCAAGATTGTGCCACTGTACTCCAGCCTGGGCGACAGAGTAAAACCGTATCCCCCCCCCCCAAAAAAAAATTAGCTGGGCATGGTGACATATGCCTGTAGTCCCTGCTACTTGGGAGGCAGAGGTGAGAGTATTGCTTGAGCCCAGGAGTTTGAGGCTGCAGTGAGCTGTGATTGCACCACTGCACTCCATGTTTGCTCTCGGCAACAGAGCAAAACCGTATCTCAGAACAAAACAAAACAGTAAACAAAACTATCAGGTTATAGTGTGACCTATAGTTTTGATATTTCTACCACCTAAATAATCTTTCAGATTGGTCCACTCTCCTCCAGTCCCCAGCCACTGTCATTATTTTATTTTATGTTATTTTATTTTTTGAGATGGAGTCTTCCTCTGTCACCCAGGCTGGAGGCAGTGGCGTGATCTCGGCTCACTGCAAACTCTGCCTCCTTGGAATTCTCTTGCCTCAGCCTCCCAAGAAGCTGAGACTACAGGCACCCGCCACCACTGGGCCCAGCTAATTGTTTATTTTTAGTAGAGATGGGGTTTCACCATATTGGCCAGGCTGGTCTTGAACTCCTGACCTCATGATTCACCTGTCTTGGCCTCCCAAAGTGCTAAGATTACAGGCGTGAGCCACCGAGCCCAGCCTACTTTTATTTTTTTTGAGATGGAGTCACACTCTGTCACCCAGGCTGGAGTACAGTGGCATTATCTCAGCTCACTGCAGCTTCTGCCATCCAGATTCAAGCGATTCTCCTTCCTCAGCCTCCTGAGTAGCTGGGATTATAGGCACCTGCCACCATATCCAGCTAATTTTTATATTTTTAGTAGAGACGGGGTTTCACCACCTTGGTCAGGCTGGTCTCGAACTCCTGACCTCATGATCCACCCACCTTAGCCTCCCAAAGTGCTGGGATTATAGGCCTGAGCCACCGCATCTGCCCCCCTTTTTTTATATTAAATTTAATTTATTATTTTGCCTTTTTTAAAATTATCTTATCTATCCATCTGTTTATGTATCTGTCTATGTATCTATGTATCTGTCTTATCTGTCTGTGTCTATTGATCTATCTGTCTCCTGTTGATTCTGTTTCTCTGGAGAAGCCTGACTAAGACAGATTTGAACCTAGGAAATAACAGCAGAGGAATTAGGACATAAGCTAAAGGAGGAGAGAAGATGTAAATAATACATTCTCAAGCCTGTTGCCATCATAAGCAACTGAAACTCTGGCTGGGGATCTCTGGGAGCTGTTGGGAACACACCATAGAGTTATCTTCAGGAGTCAGGGTATTGATTCACCAATTCTGCTCAATCAAGGTTGAGAGTTTCTCCTGAGAGATGCTAACTTCTAGGCACTCCCATCCTGTCCCACATATGCAGAGGGAGGCAGAGCCACAGGTGCCTGCATGGCAGGTGTGAGGGTTTGGGTGAGCGCTGACAGTGTCTACTACAATCCTCAAAAGATCACTCAGCCCAGGCTAAAGCATGCATCCAAGAAGACGTTCACAGTTGTGTTGACTAGAATAGCAAAGTGAAACAAGTGAGAAACAGATGACTAAACTCCACACAATGTGTCTAGCAAAATGGGAATAGTTTAGCAAACGTCCATTCAATAAAAGGAGGCTCTGTCACTATCATGTCAATTTCAAAGCCCTTAGCAACATGGAAAAGCCTTCCTGTCTAATGCTAAGTAAGTAATGCTTATGAACCAATCACAGACACTACAATTGTGCCTGGGTGAACACCTGTCTTCAAGGGAACAAGATATAAAAAGGAATGCTGAAGAAATGAAAATGTGTTAGGGTAACGGGACCATGAGAATTCCTTTGCTATGTACTCTTTATGATCTAAAGGAGGACCAAGATAAAATATGATTGCTAAAGACACCAATTCTCAAAGAGAAATAAACTCCCCCTTCCCTTCAGGGCTTCTGGGATTCACTCCCAAATAGACTCCTTGAGGCTGGGCACAATGGCTAACACCTGTAATCCCAGGACTTTGAGAGACCAAGGCAGGCAGATCGCTTGAGGCCAGGAGTTCAACACCAGCCTGGCTAGCATGGTGAAACGCCATCTCTATTAAAAATACAAAAATTAGCCACATGTGGTGGCATGCACCTGTAATCCCAGCTACTCAGGAGGCTGAGGCAGGATAATTGCTTGTACCGGGGAGGCAGAGGCTGTAATGAGCCAAGATGGCTATACTTTAATCCAGCCTGGCCACAGAGTAAGACTCTATCTCAAAAACAAAACAAAACAAAACAAAAAAACCCCAAAAACCAAATAGACTCCTTGCTCTTAATCTTGGTCTAAGTTGGCTTCTGGGGCCCCCAAAGTAAGATGGGAATATTCCCTGGACTGGAATGTCTGGGCCACAGCATGTAATGATCTTTATGGTTCTCTTTATGGACTCAATGCCTTACTGAAACCAAACTTGCTGTCTTTCTGCTTTCCTGTTGTTGATCCCACTTGAAGGCTCAGACAGCTGGATCAGACCCTTAGAAATATTCTCACAGTGTCCAGCCATGTCCTGACTACTTTCTTTTCTTTTTTGAGACAGTCTTGCTCTGTCACCAGGCTGGTGTGCAGTGGTGTGATCTTGGCTCACTGCAACCTCCCCCTCCCAGGTTCAAGCGATTCTCCTGCCTCAGCCTTCTGAGTAGCTGAGACTACAGGTGCGCATCACCATGCCCAGCTAATTTTTGTATTTTTATTAGAGACAGGGTTTCACCATGTTGGCCATGATGGTCTTGATCTCGTGACCTTGTGATCCACCTGCCTCTGTCTTCCAAAGTGCTGAGATTACACGTGTGAGCCACCGCGGCTGTCCGTCCTGACTACTTTCAGTGGAGCTTCATGTACACAGAGGTTAAGGGACACTGGAAGCTGACATCACCAAGAACTCTGTGCCCAGGAGTCTGCAATTTATCAGAATGTAAAGAATGTGAACGTGGAATTTAGCCTGCAGATTTGCATTTGTTATCAAATGTCCTCAAGCAAGTTCCATTAAGGACATAAATTAAGCCTTTACCCTTTACATTATCACTGCTGTGACTTCCACATAGTTTTCTAAGGAAAGTTATTAGAAGGTTGACCTTTAGAGATAACAGGCCTGTTCTGCCCAGCCTGTATTCCAGCCTGAGTCAGCAGCGACTGTGCATCCCATCCTGGGCTCTAGCCCTTCCCCATTCTCTGTCTGGCAGGGTCACTCCAGAAGGATTGCAATCGTTTTTAGGAAAAAGAGGCAACAGGGTAATCTCCAGGGACCTGGGAGGTGGGGCCAGGCTGGTAAATGTTCCTTGAGTCTTATTATGAGCCAGACATGGGATAGACAGAGATTAAGAGATGCCTTTCCCTAAGAAATTCACAGAGTAAAGCAACCCAAATGTCTATCAACGGCTGATAGATAAAATGTGGTTTATTCATAGGATGGGATATAATTCAGCCATAAAAAGGAATGAAGTACACGCTGCAATGTGGATGAACCTTGAAAACATGATGCTAAGTGAAAACAGCCCAACACAAAAGGCGACGTATTGTATGACTCCATTTAGGTGAAACGTTCAAAATAGGCAAATCCATGGAGAAAGAAAACAGATTAGGGATACAAAAATTAACTGGGTGTGGTGGCATGCGCCTGTAATCCCAGCTACTCAGGAGGCTGAGGCTTGAGATTCACTTGAACTGAGGAGGTGGAGGTTGCAGTCAGCAGGGATCAAGCCCCAGCACTCCAGCCTGGGTGACAGAGCAAGACTCCATCTCAAAAAAAAAAAAAAAATTAGAGAATGCCAGGGGATAGAGGAGGAGAAGCAATGGGGAGAAAGAAAGAGTGACTTATGTCAGAGCAAGTTAACAACTTAAACATTAGACAACGGCATTCTCTAACATCTCTGGCTGGAGGGATTACATACCTGACTCCTTTTCTGAACACTCCAAGGTCTCACCATATTGCAAGCCTCCCTCTGTAATCTCAGATTACTAATTTCTTTCTTTTTCTTTTCTTTTTTTTTTTGAGACAGTCTCCCTCTGTCGCCCAGGCTGGAGCGCAGTGGCTCAATCTTGACTCACTGCAACCTCCCCTCCTAGGTTCAAGCGATTCTCGTGCCTCAGCCTCCCGAGAAGCTGCGATTGCAAACACCTGCCACCACGCCCGGGGAATTTTTTGTATTTTTAGTAGAGACAGGGTTTCACCAATTTAGCCAGGTGATCTCAGTTTCCTGACCTCGTGATCCACCCACCTTGGCCTCCCAAAGTCCTGGAATGACAGGTGTGGGCCATTGCGCCCCACACTGATTACTAATTTCTTATGCAGACCACATCATCCAGCTCTGGGCTTTGATTTTTTTTGTTTTTCTTTTGAGACAGAGTCTCGTTCTCTTGCCCAGGCTGGAGTGCAGTGGCGCAATCTCGGCTCACTGCAACCTTTGCCTCCTGGGTGCAAGTGTTTCTCCTGCCTCAGCCTCCTGAGTAGCTGGGATCACAAGTGCATGCCATCACATCCAGCTAATTTTTTGTATTTTTAGTAGAGATGAGATTTCACCATGCTGGCCAGGTTGGTCTCAAACTTCTGATCCCAAGTGATCCGGCTGCCTTGGCCTCCCAAAGTTCTGGGATTACAGGCATGAGCCACCTTACCTGGCCTGGGCTTTGATTGAATAAAAGCCCAGATTTTATAAATCAGGCCCTGGTGTTTCCTCAGTTCTAACCCAGATGACCTATATTTTCCTAAAGAAGGAGTTCTCGTCTCAAGAGGAACTCTGGTGCTAGCATTTAAAGTAATTTTTCTCATCGTTAAAGTAACAGAGTAATTTGGTCAAATTTAATTTTTAAAGTTACCATGAACAGTACATATTATTCAGTCAAGCAAAGAGCTAAGGTGAGACTATATTAGTTTAATAAAATCCTTTATTCAACATTTACTCAATAAACTTTTACTGAGTGCCTCCAAAAAAAAGAATAGGCTGGGCGTGGTGGTTCACATCTCAGCACTTTGGGAAGCTGAGGTGGGCAGATCCTCTGAGGACAGAAGTTCAAGCCCAGCCTGGTCAATAAGGTGAAATGCCATCTCTACTAAAAATAAAAAAATTAGCCGGGGGTGGTGGCAGATGCCTGTAAGCCCAGCTACTTGGGAGGCTGAGGCAGGAGAATCGCTTGAACCTGGGAGGCAGAGGCTGCAGTGAGCCAATATCTCACCACTGCACTCCAGCCTGGGCAACAGAGTGAGACTTGGTCTCAAAAAAACAAGAACAAAAACAAGGAAAAAAGATCAGCCTAGGCAACACAGTGAGATGTAGTCTCTAAAAAAAAAAATTATTTTTGACTTTAGTTTTGAATAGTCAATGCATTCACATGGTACAAAATAGAAAAGTTGGCCAGGTGTGGTGGCTCATGCTTGTAATCACAGGACTTTGGGAGGTTGAGGTGGGTAGATTGCTAGAGCCCAGAAGTTCGAGATCAGCCTGGGCAACATGAAACCCCCATCTCTACTAAAAATACAAAAAGCAGCTGGGTGTGGTGGCACCCATGCCCATAGTCCCAGCTACATGGGAGGCTGAGGCAGGAGGATTACTTGAGCCCAGGAGGCGGAGCTTGCAGTGAGCCATGATCAGGCCACTGCACGCCAGCCTGGGCAGCAGAGCAAGACCCCATCTTGAAACAAATAAATGAACAAAAAAATAGAAAAGTTACAGCAAAATAAAACTCTCCCTTTCTTCCCTGTCTCCCAGTTACCCAATCCCTGTCCCCAAAGAGATCCCTATTGCTGGTTTCTTGTATTTTTTTTTTTTTTTGACGGAGTCTCACTCCGTTGCCCAGGCTGGAGTGCAGTGGTGCAATCTCAGCTCACAGCAACCTCCGTCCCCGGGTTCAAGTGATTCTCTTGCCTCAGCCTCCTGAGTAGCTGGGATTACAGCTGCCCACCACCATGCCCGGCTAATTTTAGTAGTCTTGTTGTTATTGTTGCTTTGAGACAGGGTCTCACTCTGTTGTTCAGGCTGGAGTTCTGTGGTGAGATTTCAGCTCATTACAACCTCTGCCTCCTGGGTTCAAGCAATTCTCCTGTCTCAGCCCCTCAGGTAGCTGGGATTACAGGCACTCACCACCATGCCCGGCTAATTTTGTATTTTAGTAGAGACGGGGTTTCACCATGTTAGTCAGACTGGTCTCAAACTCCTAACCTTGTGATCCACCCGCCTTGGCCTCCCAAAGTGCTGGGATTACAGGTGTGAGCCACTGCACGTGGCCTAATCGTAGTATTTTTAGTAGAGACGGGGTTTTGCCATGTTGGCCAGGCTGGTCTCGAACTCCTGACCAGCCAAGGCAGGTGGATTGCCTGAGCTCAGGAATTCAAGACCATCCTAGGCAACATGGTGAAACCCTATCTCTACTAAAATACAAAAAATTAGCTGGGCGTGGTGGTGCACACCTGTAGTTCCAGCTACCCAGGAGGCTGAGTCAGGAGAATTGCTTGAACCCAAGAGGCGGAGGTGGCAGTGAGCTGAGATTGCACCATTCTACTCCAGCCTGGGCGACAGAGCAAGACTGTCTGTCTCAAAACAAACAAACAAGCAAAAACCAAAAATCTTAGAGATCCTTCCAAATTTGTAGAGGAGGAATTAGTTCATTTTGAAAGTGGTTATAAATGATAACCCATTTCCTATCAATGGATATTTGTTTCAGATTTTTCCTTCTTATCAAATTCTGCCAAGAATAATCTTATTTATATTACATTTCACACATGTATGGATTGACCTGTTGGTATAATTCCGAGGAGTGCAATTGCTACATTATAGAGTTTGTGCTTTTAAAATTTTGATCGATATTATCACATTTCCCACAATAGAGGTTGTACCAATTTACCATCAGCAAGCGGGGAGAGAGCCTGTCTACCCACATTTCGGGGGATGTGTTTGGAAATACTTTTGGAGGCCAGATCATGCAAAGCCTTGTATACAAAGCTAGAAAATTTGCGCTTGATCCATGGACCATGGAAACCCACGGAAGGGTGTAAGTCGTGGATAAGGAAGATTATTTCTGAGCTTTGAGTGAAAGCTTATTTTTATGAAGACATCCAATAAATTTTTTAGGGGATTTTTATTCTCTAGCAGGCATGAGTGATGAATAAGGTGATGAATCAGAGAGGGGACCAAATATCCATCAGGATTTCAGCCATGCTGGGGAGAAGATGGGTATCATTTGCGCACAGCTGACACTGGAAACAATGGGCTGGGTTATGAGAGCCACTTGGTTTCTTTACCATCTTCCTGCCTTCCTGCCATACTCTAACCTTCCTGCCATTTTTCTTTTATCACACACTTCCCACATGCTGATGGCTTTGCAGAAAACATACAGCCCTCAGGGTAATGACATAAAACCAGCAGCAAGGACTTTTTATCCACCACAAACAGTTGACTGGAAGATAAGCAGACAGGTAATATAGCAACTTTATCTTTCCCTGGAAGACCATTTGACAAATTAATAGGTTTTGGAGCAGGCATTGAGCAAAGAGCTGGGTGAAGCAAAAACACAGACACTGTCAAGCTGAGTCTTTGTTTCTTCAATGAAAGGTAGTTGCCATTATTTGTTGGAAAGACAGAAGGGAAGATGGATGATGATGGGTGGACGTGAGGGCACCCACATATGAAAGTCCCAAGAGCGAGCTGCACCCAGAGGCCCCAGCAGTGGTTCAAGCATGAATGCAGTGAGCTTGGTACTCCTGGTGCTTGCTCTGATGTTTACGGCCGCCACTGCTGAGTCAGAGGAGGGCAGCTTCTGCTCTAAGAGCCAGGTGGCCTTCAGAGATGCTTGCTACGAATTTGTGCCACTCAGACGCACCTTCCACGATGCCCAGAGCTGGTGCGAGGGGCAAGGAGGCCATTTGGTCTTCATTCACGATGAAGGCACCCAGCAGTTTGTGCAGAAGCACATCTCCCAGGACAGGGAATGGTGGATTGGACTCATGTGGAATTTGGCACAGAATGGAACCACGGAAGGTAGGTGCTGTGATCGCTGTGTTTTACGAGACATGTGTGCTTGCAATTCTTGCCATCACTTCTCACTCAAAGTAACATGGAACAAATGAATATGTCTTAATTCTCGCGGTATGGATACCCTTCCCTTTGGTTGTTTGTGGATTAAATAAAACAATTCGTATCTAATGCCTAGCACAGAATCTAGGACATAACTGACACTCTAGAAATGTTCACTTCTTTGCATGTTGCTGATAATAATACTCTGACTGCTTCGGTTCTTGCTAGAATAGTGCCAGGCGCTATCCGGAGTGCCTCATGGTCATTCTCATGTTGAATTCTTACAATCACAATGAGAAAAATGATTATGTCCCCATTTTACAGTCTCAGAAAATAATGACTAAGTTTTGCTTTTTTTTTTTTTTTTTTTTGAGACAGAGTTTCACTCTGTCACCAGGCTGGAGTGCAGTGACATGATCTCTGCTCACTGCAACCCCCGCCTCCCGTGTTCAAGCGATTGTCCTGTCTCAGCCTCCTGAGTAGCCGGGACTACAGGCACCTTCCACTGCATCCAGCTAAGATTTTTGTAATTTTCTTTTAGTAGAGATGGGGTTTTACTATGTTGGCCAGGCTGGGACTAAGCTGTTTTTTAAAGTGTCCCACCTGTCTTTCCCCACTTGCTGTGAGATTAAAGCAGGCCAAGCGCTTAGCATAGCTCCATTCATGGTCTGATTTTAATGATCCTGAAAGTCTTAGTTCTCCTTTATTCTCTGAGAGCTCTTTTCCCCAGCCCAGTGCAGTCAGGTAAGCCCTTCTCTATGAGCTGGCAGGGCTCTGTTCTCACTTCCAAGGCAGTGCTTTCGGTGTGGCTTAAATGGCTTACTGGTCTGTCTCCCTCCTACACTGCAAGCCCTTCACCGAAAGAACTGTACTCTGGCCATTTTTGTTTCCCAGTGCCTAGACGCAATTGAGAATGGACAAGGAGACTAGTCACGGTGGTTCACACCTGTAATCCCAGCACTTTGGGAGGCCAAGGCTGGTGGATCACTTGAGGTCAGGAGTTGGAGACCAAACTGACCCACATGGTGAAACCTCGTCTGTTCTAAACACACAGAAAGCAGCTGGGTGTGGTGACACACACCTGTAATCCCAGCTACTCAGGAGGCTGAGGCAGGAGAATCGCTAGAACCCAGGACACAGAGGTTTCAGTGAGCCAAGATCATGCCATTGCACTCCAGCCTGGACAACAGAGAGTGACACTGTCTCGTATAAAAAAAAAAGAGAGAGAGAGAGAATGGACAAGAAAGCATTTGCATTTAAGCCTCACACAGATCCCACTGGGTAAGTGTGGCTACTCTCCTTTCACAGAGGAGGAAAATGAAGTCTAGAGAGAAACAGTGCACTCAACATGACGGTGATGCCCAGGAGGGACTCCATCAGTCAGAGCGAGACTAAGCCTGACTTTACTGCTGGGCACCTTGGTACCCAGAGGTTCTCTTTGCCCCTGCAGAAGCTACTGGGTTTGAGAAATAAGTCATAGCCTGAGCCGAACATCCACAGAAATACACCAGAGTGGATGGAAATGTTTTTATGAGTGAGCCACTGGGAAGCTTATTTGAGAAAACCCACGGCCAGGGGGATTTTAATTCTTAAGACGCTGCTGCAGGCAATGTCTCCTGAATGGTTTCTTGAGGTGTAGATGCAACAGTGGCTGATTTCTGTGTATTGATCATCTGCTCACATGCAGCTAGAGGAGCTGTGCTTGTGAAAACCTCTCAAGGGCTACTGTGCGGCTGTTGCAGAAAATGAGGTGGTTCTAATAGCTGAGAGGTAACAACCTCCAATATTTAATGTCGTTTAAGAAGCAAGGGCCAGACACTGTGTGCAATGAGATGGCATTTGTGCAAATAGATTTCAGGCACTCATAAATGCTGATGTGTGAATACAATTAGCCTGGAACCATTTATGAGAAATGTAACACTGATGGAGAAACCCATAGGTCGGGAGAGGGAAGACAGTTTCATTTTTCATCCTTTGTACCATCTGGAATTTTAAAAACCATTTTATTTGCATGAATTCCTTTCAAAAAATTATATTTTTGAGTATCTATAATAGATTTTTGGTTTTTGAGACAGAGTTGCACTCTGTCTCCCAGGATGGAGTGCAGTGGCACCATCTTGGCTCACTGCAACTTCTGCCTCCCGAGTTCAAGCAATTCCCCTGCCTCGGCCTCCCCAGTAAGCTGGAGTTACAGGCATGCACCACCAAGCCCAGCCAATTTTTGTACTTTTAGTAGAGATGGGGTTTCACCATGTTGGCCAGGCTAGGGTTGAACTCCTGACCTCAAGTGATCCATCCACCTTGGTCTCACAAAGTGCTGGGATTACAGGCGTGAGCCACTGCACCCAACCCATAGTGAATTTTTATATTTAGTGTTTTCTAGCTCTCTGGTGTCCTCAACATGGTTCTGTTTTAAACACACACACACTCCTCTTCGAAGTCACATCAGTGTTTTCAAGGGTCTGAAGGGACCCAAAGTAACAACAATTGCTTAAATTTTAACTCAGCACTGTCCAGATGTACTTGGCAAGGGACACAGCTTATGAAGCCAATGGCGCCTTAAAACATCCAATGGCCCACTTCTGGAGTTTTTATTATTATTATTAATTATTATTATTATTATTGTTATTTTAAGACAGCGTCTTGCTCTGTCTCCTAGGCTGGAGTGTAGGGGCATAATCATGGCTCACTGTAGCCTTGACCTCCTCAGCTTAAGCAATCCTCCCAGCTTAGCCTCCGGAGTAGCTGGGACCACAGACACCATGCCTAATCAATTTTTTTTCTTTTTTTGTAGAGACAAGGTCTCTCTAGCTTGCCCTGGCTGGTCTTAAACTCCTGGGTGCAAGTGATCCTCCTGCCTCCGGGAGGTTGAGATTACAGGCATGAGCCACCGTGGCTGGACCCTGGGCTCTTCCTTAGATTGTGGTTAGGGCTGGGTGTAGTGGCTCATGTAATCCCAGAACTTTGGGAGGCGGAGGCAGGTGGAGTTCAAGCTGAGGAGTTGGAGGCCAGTCTGGGCAACATGGCAAAATCTCTGTCTCTACCAGAAATACAAAAAAACCAGCCAGGCGTAGTGGCTTACATTTGTGGTCTCACCTACTCGGGAGGCTGAGGTGGGAGGATCACTTGAGCCTGGGAGGCAGAGGTTGCTGTGAGCTGAAATGACACCACTGCACTCCAACTTGGATGACAGAGCAAGACCCTATGTCAAAATAAATAAATGACAGATTATGGTTAGACAGAGCTGGCAGCCTCATTTATTTAATCAAAGCACCTTTTGTGAGCTCTCCAATTTGGTGTTCTGGTTCTTACATTGAGTGTTTGAAGATGACAGTGAGGAAGAGACCTTTACTGGTCCGGGGAAGAGAGGTCTCCAGCCCATCAACATTATAGCTGACCTGCTGCACACCAGCGGCAGAGCAGGGGTGAGCCCTGCACTTGTATAAACGGAGTCAGAAGACAGTTGCTGAGTCCTGGCGGTCGTGTTGCCCTCCCAGGGCTGAGGACCTGGCTGGACACCTCCAACGTGACCTACAGCAACTGGCACGGAGGGCAGGCCACCGCGGCCCCTGACACCTGCGGCCACATCGGGAGAGGCCCTTCCTCTGAGTGGGTGGCCTCGGACTGCACCCAGACCTTCGCCTTCGTGTGCGAGTTCGGTGAGTGGCCCCTGCACCAGGGTCCCCTCCTCCCGCCCCGTCTCCCTGCCTACCTGAGGTCCCCTCTCCAGGCTTGCCTCTCCCTCCCGTTTCTGCCTCCATCTCTCTGACCTTCTCTTTCTCTTGGCCCCGCCTCCGTCTCAGTTTTCTCTTGGTATTTTTTTCCCCTTCTCTTTTCCTCAAACTCTGTTTCTTTCCCTCGGTCTCTGACTCTCTCCCTGTCTCTGTGGTCTCTCTGTCTCCCTCTTACTCTGCAGGGCCTGCCTGTGTCCGTCCCTGTCTCCCTGATGAAAAGCTGACCTGTGTATGTTTTTCCGAGCTCGCCTCTGTCTGTGGCTTCTCTCACTGTCTCTATGCCTCTCTCTCTGCCCAAGTGATGCTCCGTCGCTCATCCCTGCCCTCTCCCCCTCCACCTGCCTGCCTTCCTGACTGCCCACCTGCCTCATCTCTGTCTCTGTCTCTCCTTATCTCTCTCTTTTTTTTGAGATGGAGTCTTGCTCTGTCTCCCAGGCTGGAGTGCAGTGGCACAATCTTGGCTCACTGCAACCTCCGCCTTCTAGATTCAAGCGATTCTCCTGCCTCAGCCTCCTGAGTAGCTGGTATTACAGGTGCGAGCCACCATGCCCGGCTAATTTTTATATTTTTTTAGTAGAGACAGGGTTTTGCCATGTTGGCCAGGCTGGTCTCAAACTCCTGACCTAAAGTGATCTGCCCATCTTGGCCTCCCACAGTGCTGAGATTATAGGGGAGAGCCACCATGCCCGGCCTCCATGAGGCTTAGTATTACAGTGGGGGCACAGAGAAGCTAACTAATTTATAGAAGGTCACACAGCAGTGTGTGGCTGGGCTGGATCTGATCCCTGGGACCCTGGCTCAGGGTGATGCTGCCGACAACCACGTTTTATTTCTCACCCCTGCCAAGCAGCTCCTATCGGGTTCTTGCCTCTCAGCCCAACCCCCCGGAACCCTCCTCTTCCCATGAACCAGCAGTCACCCATCTGTAACCTTAACCCCCCGCTAATGTCTTGCCTTGCCTTTGCCACAGGGGTTGGCCAGAGCCTGGCCTGCGAGGGCCTCAATGCCACCATGCACTGCGGTTCGGGGCAGGTCATCCAGGTCCAGGATGCCATCTATGGGCGCCAGAACCCCTATTTCTGCACCCAGGATGCCGGACGTCCCTCAGATCTGGGGCAGGGATGCGGCTGGGCCAACGTCAAGGATGAGGTGGCAGGTACGGCCCAAGGGCTCTGCAGCTCTGGCTGCCAGCAGAGGGCGGTTGCTGGTATTCTGTGCTCAGCAAGCGTTCCACAAGCCTCTGATAATCTTCATCTCTGACCTTGGGCTCCAACACGTGGGAATACTGGCCAGTCCCCACCCATGGCACCGAGCAGGGAGGCAGGTGCCTGTGGCCCACCCATTCCAACATCAACCTGTAGATAAGAATAGAAAACATTATAATGAACTCCCACAAATCCGCTGCCCACCTTCATTAGATCTCAACACCATGCCACACTTGCTTAAGATTCCCTCATTAGAAAAATGAATACAGCCGGGCATGGATGCTCAAGCCTGTAGTCTCAGCACATTGGGAGGCCAAGGTGGATAGATCACCTGAGGTCAGGAGTTCAAGACCTGCATGGCCAACATAGTGAAACCCCGTCTGTCCTAAAAATACAAAAATTAGCTGGGTGTGCTGGCGGCCACCTGTAATCGTAGGTATTTGGGAGGCTGAAGCAGGAGAATCACTTGAGTCCCAGAGGCAGAAGTTGCAGTGAACCAAGATCATGCCACTGTACTCCAGCCTGGGGGACAGAATGAGACTGTCTCAAAAAAAATAAAAAATGAAAAATGAAAAATGAATACAACACTAGGATAGACTCCTGTGTATCCCTCTATAGTCCTGTTTCTGTCACGAATTCAGTGTTTCTTAATCACATGCATGCTTCATGCTTCTCTATTTTCTTTCTTTCCTTCTTTTTTTGAGACAGAGTCTCTCTCTGCTGCCCAGGCTGGAGTGCTATGTCCCGATCTCAGCTCACTGTAAGCTCTGCCTCCTGGGTTCAAGCAATTCTCATGCCTCAGCCTCCTGAGTAGCTGGGATTACAGGCGCTCACCACCACGCCTGGCTAATTTGTGTATTCTTAGCATAGATGGGGTTTCATCATGTTGGCCAGGCTGGTCTCGAATTCCTGAGTTTAGATAATCTGCCGGTCTCGGCCTCCCAAAATGCTGGGATTACGGGCGTAAACAACTGCGCCTGCTTTATTTTCACCTTCTATGCACGCATTCCTAAACACTACAGAGTGTTTCTTTGCAGGGTTTTGTTTCGTTTTTGAGACACAGTTTCGCTCTGTCGCCCAAGCTGGAATGCAGTGGCACAATTTCCGTCTACTGCAACCTCTGCCTCCTGGGTTCAAGCAATTCTTGTGCCTCAGCCTCCCGAGTATAGCTGGAACTGCAGGCATGAGCCACCACACTTGGCTATTTTTTTATAGTTTTAGCAGAGATAGGGTTTCACCATGTTTGCTAGGCTGATCTCGACCTCTTGACCTCAGATGATCTACCTGCCTCAGCCTCCCAAAGTGTTGGGATTACAGGCTTGAGCCACCATGCCCTGCCACTTTGCAGGATTTTAATGTTTATATAAATGGTATCATATTTGCAGGGTTTTAATGTTTATATAATGGTATCTTACTGTGTCATTCTACAGAGTGCATTTTTGTTTTCATTTTGGTTCTTGTCGTGTTTTGCTCAACGGTATGTTTTTGAGATGTATTACCCATCTTGATACATGCTGTGCTAGTTTATTTCATCTGTTGTGTAACTGTGCTGTCATTTGTCTTTTCTCCTGTTGAGAGAGGTGTGGGTTGGTTCTTAATCTTTGTGACTGTAGATGACGCTGAAGCTAAGCTCCTGATGAGTGGTATCTCTTGTTCACGTGGGAAAGTAACTTCAGGGCTTCGTTTTTCTAACTCAGATTAACTCTACTTCTGGGCTGCACTTGCTCAGTGACCAGGATTCAGTTTCTGGGATTACGGGGGTTTCCGGCATCTACTGGGAGGTGCAAACTCCTCAGAGACTTCCCTCGTCCAGGACATCAGGGAGCCCTCTCCTTTCTGCTGCTGTGACCACTGGCCAGCCTGCAGGGTCGAGGAAGGCAGGTGGTCTGCTACTTCTTGGCTAAGTGAGGACACAGCCCCTGTGGCCAGGCTGTGAGCCCCAGTCCTGGGGACCAGCCTTCCCAGTTATGCCTCCTGCAACTCTCCTCTGAACTTCTGCCTCTGCCCAATGACCCTTTGAATATTCAGGGAGGGATGCCCTGTACTCCCAGAACCTCCTCCTGCCTTGGGAAACTGAGAATGGCTTCTCTGTCCTCACGCCTCTTGGAACCAACATGGGGAAAGGAAATGCTAAAAGCAGCCGGCTGGTTTTCACTGACTCTTCTTACTCCAGTGTTCCTGAGGCTGTGGCCCCTGCCAGGAGGAAGCGTCCCGGATGGGAGGATGGATGTACCTCCCTCACCGGGGCACTGCTGGGCTGGGTGGGCTGTTTCCTCAAAGGATCAGCTGCAAGTTCCTGAAATGTGGCACCCACAGCTCAGAGAGTATGTTAGAGGGGAGGCCTGAACCCTGCTGTGGGGGTCGGAGGAGGAGCATAGGGAGGATCCCAGGGGGTCTGTAGCTAAGTGCCCTCGTCACTCTTTCAGTCAGTCAGCCAATAAACACTGGGTTTTTTTCTATTTTTTATTTTGAGATGAAGTCTTGTTCTGTTGCCCAGGCTGGAGAGTAGTGGTGCAATCGAGGCTCACTGAAACCTCCGCCTCCCAGGCTCAAGCCATTCTCCTGCCTCAGCCTCCCAAGTAGCTGGAATTACAGGAGAGCACCACCACACCCGGCTATTTTTTTTATTTTTTGTAGAGACAGGGTTTCACCATGTTGGCCAGCCTGGTCTTGAACTCCTGACCTCAAGTGATCCACCCACCTCGGCCTCCCAAACTGCTGAGATTACAGGCATGAGCCACGGCACCCTGCCCAAACACTGTATTTCAAAGAGCTCGCAGCGTACTGGGTAGACAGTGATACAGAGACAATGAATTATGCTGTGATAAATGCTGCAACCCAGAAGAGCAAACTCTATCTATTTATTCATGCAAAACTCATTTTGTACCTACTACGTTTCAGGTACTGTTCTATGTGCTGGAGATGTAGCAATGAACCAAAAATTTTTAAAAACCTCCCACTTGACTTCCAACTTGCTCCCAAGTGATGCCACTTGGGATCCCAGGTGTCTGTGGATTGCATTCGGACCCACAAGGCATCTTGGGACCTGAAGGGGTTTTAAAGTTTGTCTGCAAGGCATGTTAAATCCTGGAATTAGACTGGATTTAGTTTACTTACTTTTTTTTTTAAAGTGGATTATAGGTGGTTACAAAGAGTAATAGAAAAACACAGGTTCTGAAATTAGACCTCTCTTGGAGACTGTTTAATCTGAGAACAGAGACGAGGTGGTGTCTGGTGTTCTTGTTTGATCAGAGGGGCTCCCCTGATCGTGCGGTGGAGGTGGGGCTCAGGAAAGCTTTACTGGGGGCGGCACCAGGAGGCTGGCTGTGAAGGAAGTGCAGGATCCAGCTGGGAGAAAGGCTGGGGGACAAGGTGGTGAGGACATGAGGTGGCAGGCTCAGGTGTGGACTGCAGCATGAACCATGATGGTGGAGAGAGAGCCCTGGGTGGTCTTGCTGGGTAACCACAGCGTTAGAAAACACCTCAGCGGGGACATGGCCTCCATACCATAAGGCAGTTTATGTATTCCAAGGGGATGTTAAATATTTTGCGTGGTTTAATTTGTGAGTTGGAAGGTGAGCCTTGCCGCTACCCCCAGTGCAGACTGCTTAGACCAAGTCCAAGGACGGGGCAGCACCCCTGGGATGTGGGCAGCAGACAAGAGGGTGGTTGGTCGAGGTTCAAATCCCAGCTCAGCCCCTGCTGCCTGGGTGACCCAGGGAAGTAGCAGAATCTTTCTAAGTTTCATGGGGCTCCTGTGAGAGTCAGAATAACCTGGGGAAGAGTGTGGCACTTTGTAGACACTCTGCAAATGGAGCTGACATTCCTGCATGCTCCATTCCAGCTGGCTCTGAGACAACAGTATCGAAGTGAGCATCCCCTGGGAGCTTGTTGGAAATGCACTCTCTCTACCTGCACCCTATACCTGCTGAATCAGAATCCTGGGGGGCGGGGTCTGGTCCTAGTTAATTGCTGACAGCTCCCTGTTCCCTGGGGCTCCCCTTGGGGGAACTGCTGGAGCAGCAGGGAAGAGACTTAAAAAAAAAACAAGTGTCAGGGCATGGGGGGTCATACCTGTAATCCCAGCACTTTGGGAGGCCAAGATGAGCAGATAACTTGAGGTAAGGAGTTCGAGACCAGCCTGGCCAACATGGTGAAACCCCATCTCTATCAAAAATACAAAAATTAGCCAGGTGTGGTGGCACGTGCCAGTAATTCCAGCTACTCAGGAGGCTGAGGCAGAAGAATCGCTTGAACTCAAAAGGTGGAGGTTGCAGTGGGCTGAAATCGTGCCACTGCACTCCAGCCTGGGCAACAGAGCGAGACCCTGTCTCAAATAAGATAAAATAAAATAAACCCTCCCCCTCTTTTGGAGATTACAGTTTAGTGCTGTGGAAACACATAATGGGAGTAACTCAGATTGAGGAGTGGATCCAACTAGGTCTTTCAATAGAAGGGATTTAATGTAGGGAATTGGTTTCCCAAGTCATGAAAGTGCTGAGAAGCCAAATGAAGGGCTGCTGCTGCAGTCCCATGATTAGCAGCCAGGGAAAGCTGCTACCACCCCTCAAGCCTGGAAGAATAAGCAGAAGGAATGTTTTTACCAAAACCAGAAGTCAGGTTCATCCAGCAGGTACTATAGCCATGGCAGAGCTTGCCAGGTGGGAGATAGGACCGTGTATGGAGGGCCTGTCCAGAGGGAGCTGGAGCTACAGGGGAGCTGCCGTGAGAGGCAAGATGAGAAGTACCCTGGCTTCTGTCCTCTTTCTGTCTGGCACAGGCAGAATTACGGCCCTCAAGAATTCTCATCCTAATCCATGGAGCTGTGGGTATGATGAGACACCATGCCTGTGGCTATGGTCCATGGCAAAAGGTACTCTGCAGATGTAATTAAGGTTGCTAATCAGTTGGTTTTAGGATAGAAAGATTATGCTGGAATATGCCATTGGGCACAGTCTAAACACGTGAGCCCTTAAAAGCAGAGAACTTTCTCTGGTTAGAAGCAGAAGACAGATGTGGGAAAAGGAGAAGTCAGAGAGATTCCAAGTGTGAGACAGGTTTGATGCACTGCTGCTGGCTGTGAGATGCACAGGTCGCATGGAAGGACTGAAGAGAGGGCTCTAGGAACGGAGGGCGGAATTCTGCCAAAAGACTGAGATTGGAAGTAGATCCTTCCCTAGAGCCCCCAGAAAGAAACACAGCTGGCAGGGCACAGTGCCTCACACCTGTAATCCCAGTACTTTGGGACGCCGAGGCAAGAGGATCACCTGAGGTCAGGAGTTCGAGACCAGCCTAGCCAACATGGTAAAACCCTGTCTCTACTAAAAACACAAAATCAGCTGGATGTGGTGGCACATGCCTCTAATCCCAGCTACTCGGGAGGCTGAGGCAGGAGAATTCCTTGAACCTGGAAGGTGGATGTTGCAGTGAGCCGAGATTGCACCACTACCCTCCAGGCAGGGCAACAAGAGTGAAACTCCGTCTTAAAAAAAAAAAGAAAAGAAGCACAGCCCTGTGACACCCCTGGGCAGAGGCTAGCTGAGCCTACCCAGACTTCTGACCTCCACATAGAATTGTGAGATTTAAAAAATCTGTGCTGTTTTATTAATTTTTCATTTATTTTATTTTTGAAATGGAGTCTCGCTCTGTTGCCCAGGCTGGAGTGCAATGCTGTGATCTCAACTCACTGCAACCTCCACCTCCCAGGTTCAAGCGATTTTCCTGCGTCAGCCTCCTGAGTAGCTGGGACTACAGGCGCCTGCCACCACACCTGGCTAATTTTTGTTTTTTTAGTAGACAAGGAGTTTCACTGTGTTGGCCAGGCTGGTCTTGAACTCCTGATCTCAAGCGATCCACCTGCCTCAGTCTCCCAAAGTGCTGGGATTATAGGCATGAGCCACCACACCTGGTGAAAAATCTATGTTTTTGTTTTGAGATGGAGTCTCGTTCTGTAGCCTCGGATGGAGTGCAATGGCGTGATCTCTGCTCACTGCAACCTCTGCCTCCCAGGCTCAAGCTATTCTCCTGCCTCAGCCTCCCAAGTAGCTGGGATTACAGGCATGTGCCACTGTGTCCAGCTAATTTTTGAATTTTTAGTAGAGATGGGGTTTCACCATGTTGGTCAGGATGGTCTCGATCTCTTGACCTCGTGATCTGCTCAACTTGGCCTCCCAAAGTGCTGGAATTACAGGCATGAGCCGCTGTGCCTGGCCAAATTTATGTTGTAATAAGTCATTAAGCTAGTGGTAATTTGTTACAACAGTGATTGGAAATGAATACACCACCATCCAGTCCTCCACCATTGCCGGCCATGGGCCAAGGCTACCTGGAAGCCAGTAGCCAAGGGAGTTTGGAAAATGTAGTTCCCTGCGATACAGAGCAGGGCAGGGTGAGGGTGGCTCTGTGGGCCCAGGGCCAACTGCCCAGAAGAGGTGGGATCTATCAGGTAACCAGGAAAACACAGGTGGGTGTTCTGGGCCTGTTTCTTTCTTCCAGACTTCTTTGTAGGCATCCCTTGGATGCGGGGGAGAGGTGCTGGATGACCCTGAAGTTTCTGGAATGGGCTGTCCCTGTTCCTCCCTTCTGTGGGCAATAGGCACCCTGACAGATACAGGATTTTAATCTTGCCCCCTCTGCTGGTTCTCTGGGTATAGATTTCTATTTTGGGCCATCTGACTAGATGCTGCGGAACTGGTGGTTCTCAAAGTGGGGTTCCTTGGGCCAGCAGTGTCAAGATCAGCATCCTATAGGAGCTGGTTAGAAATGTAAATTCTCCAGCTGCACTCTGTACCTACTGAATCAGAATCATTGGGGATGGGGTCAGAAATGCGTTATCTTCGTAAGCCCCACAGGGGGATCTGGTGCAAGCTGAAGTCTGAGACCAGGATGCTAGACCCTGAACTACTTGAGGGCAGAAATCCTCCTTCTCCATCCCTTGAGTACCTAGCCCAGTCCCTGGTCTTCAGGAAATATCAAAAGGTATTTATGGACGGATGTTGGGTAAATGAATGGGTGGATGAGAGGTCCTTCATCTCTGTGCAGCCCTGTTGAATGTATCCTCTTTTGTCTTGCATACCATTCCTGCTTCCCCTGGGACGTGGGTGCTTCCCAGGCCAGTGCCAGGGGCTGCAGGCATGCCAGGTGGCAGCAGATGAGACCTACTTTGGAGACCTGTGTCCGACTCAGGGCAGCTACCTGTGGGTGCAGTACCAGTGCCAGGAAGGTAAGTCCCCAACTTGCTTGAGCATAGAAATTTCCCTCTTAGGCCAGGCAGAGTGGCTCAAATCTGTAATCCCAGCACTTTGGGAGGCTGAGGTGGGCGGAACACCTGAGGTCGGGGGTTGGAGACCAGCCTGATCAACATAGAGAAACTCTGTCTCTACTAAAAATATAAAATTAGCTGGGCGTAGTGGCACATGCCTGTAATCTTAGCTACTCTGGAGGCTGAGGCAGAAGAATCGGTTGAACCCAGGAGGCAGAGGTTGCGGTGAGCCAAGATCGTGCCATTATACTCCAGCCTGAGCAACAAGAGGAAAACTCCATCTCAAAAGGCAAAAAACAAACAGAAATTTCCCTAGTATTTCATGGCATGTCCATCTTCCCCTGAAAACAGAGGCAGCGGCCACCCACATGGGCTGATCTCTGTGTGCTGAGACTTCCTTATTCACAATTGTTCCCTTTGGCTGGGTGCGGTTTCTCACGCCTGTAATCCCAGCACTTTGGGAGGCCAAGGCAGGAGGATAGCTTGAGCCCAGGAGTTTGAGACCAGCCTCGGAAACATGGAGAAACCCCATCTCTACAAAAAATATAAAAATTAGGCTGGGTGCTGTGGCTCATGCCTGTAATCCCAGGGCTTTGGTAGGATGAGGCGGGTGGATCACTTGAGCTCAAAAGTTTGAGACTAGCCAGCCAACATGGTGAAACCCTGTCTCTACTAAAAAAACCCAAAAATTAGCCAGGCATAGTGGCATGCACCTGTAGTCCCAGGTACTTGGGTGGCTGAGGTGGGAGAATCACTTGAACCCAGGAGGCAGAGGTTGCAGTGAGCAAAGATCACGCTACTGCCCTCCAGTCTAGGTGACAGAGTGAAATCCTGTCTCAAAAAATAAAAATAAAAATGTGCTGTGTGTGGTAGTACACACCTGTAATCCCAGCTACTGAGGTGGGAGGATCACCTGAGCCTGGGGAGGTCAAGGCTGCAGTGAGCCACGATTGTGCCACTGCAATCCAGCCTAGGTGAAAGAACAAGACACTGTCTTAAAAAAGAAAAAAAAAGAAAGAAAGATCCACATAAAAATACTGGACAAGTAGCCAGAATAGAGTAGGTTATAAACAGAAATGTGCAATTTTGTTTCACAAGGGCATGCAGTATTTTGTGTTTTGATCCACAGGCCTGCAGCTGATGGTGTCCGGTGAGAGTTTCATCTTTGACAATGTCACCATCTCTCTGACATGGCTCCTCTCACCCTACATAGGAAACCTTTCCTGTATAATTAGTACAGGAGATGGCCACACTTTTGATCCCTACTACCCCCCGAGGTAAGAGGAATCTCTGAGTTTTGAGTCAGGTCATATCATCAGTTTTTTGCCACAAAACAACCCCAAAGTTGGTGGCTTAAAACAAGTTACCATTTCTTATGGTTCTTTGGGGACCTGGTGGCTTTTCGTGTCTGTGTGGAGTTGGCTGGGGTGGACTGTCTAGGAAGACCTTACTCACTCACATGTCTAGTGGTCAGCCAGATGTCAGCTAGAGGCATGTGCTATTCATCACCCAACAGGTTAGCCCAGGCTCATTCATACAGTGGCAAAATGTTCCTAGCTGCAGATGACAGCAGAGCCTGATGAACAAACATTTTTTCAAATCTCTGCTTGTGGTTAATTTCTAAGACACCATTGGCCAAAGCAAGTTCCATGGCCAAGACCAGATTCAAGAGGTGGAGAAGTAGATCCCGCCTACTGACAGAAGGAGCATGGAGCCACACTGCAAGGCGCTCCCATTCAGGAATGGAAGAAACTGTTGCTGCTATGTTTTTTTGAGGTGGAATCCCTCTCTGTCGCCCAGGCTGGAGTGCAGTGGTATGATCTTGGTTCACAGCAACCTCTGCCTCCTGGGTTCAAGCAATTCCCTGCCTCAGCCTCCCAAGTAGCTGGAATTACAGGTGCATGCTACCATGCCTGGCTAATATTTTTGTATTTTTAGTAAAGACGGGGTTTTAGCATCTTGGCCAGGCTTGTCTTGAACTCCTGACCTCATGATCCACCCACCTCAGCCTCTCAAAGTGCTGGGATTACAGGCGTGAGCCATTACGCCCGGCCTGCTGCTACTTTTGCAAACACACTACCTCATAGATTTTTTTTCTCTTTCTTTTTTTTCTTTTCTTTTTTTTGAGAAAGGGTCTCACTCTGTCACCTAGGCTGGAGTGCAGTGGTGAGATCTCAGCTCACTACAACCTCCACCTCCCAGGTTCGAGTGATTCTCCTGCCTCGGCATCCTGAGTAGCTGGGACTATAGGTGTGTTCCACCGTGCCCAGCTAATTTTTGTATTTTTAGTAGAGATGGGGTTTCGCCATATTGGCCAGGCTGGTCTTGAACTTCTGACCTCAGGTGATCCGCCCACCTCGGCCTCTCGAAGAGCTGGGCTTACCGGTGTGAGCCACTGTGCCTGGTCACCACGTACCTTTAAAAAGTCATTTTTATAGACACTGGGAAATGCCTTTCTGATGCCTTCTTATCAATACCAGCAACCACAGTACTCAATTTACAATATGGAAAAATCGCATGAATTTTGATTTTTGAGTATATGGAAGCCACATATTTTGTGTAAATATCACTGTGCTTTTCTTTTATGTACTGATACAGCCTCCTGCTTTTTCTTAACTCTTCATTAGTCAAAGAGGTGAGATTTTTAAATCAAACCCTTCATGTCCATTGTAGTTAAATAACATGAGCTGATGGGGGGAATTACATTGCATAGAAGTCAGAAGATGTCTCTTTTAGAAGCTCCTTTTCACCTTGCCTCATGTTCATTTGCATGGGGGGCCCTTTTGTTTCTCTGTCATGGACAACTTTTTACATTTCTGAAATTGTATTATTGGCCTTACAGAACAATTTGCACGTGGTGAAATCTGTGCGAATCCAGCGTTGGTTAGCTAAGTGCCACCTACTGGCAGATCTAGGAATTGACATTGTTCTGTTGCTAATCAGAGCAGCTTCTGCAAACGCTGATGTTGGGAGTGCAGAGATTTGTCTGGAAACCAATAATCCACAAAACAACACAAGCCTTAGCGTGACCTAGAGCTAAAGGCCTCTCTGGGGGAATCTGAATTATAAGGCAGGAGCAATGGATCTAGAGAAAAGAGAGCAGCATGGACCTGAAAGGGTGTGGCGTATTTAGATGACTGCAAGCACCTCCCCATGCCTGGGGTTCAGGCTTCTATGGAAAACTGACAGATGCTGGGAAACTCAGCAGGAGGCTGGTCATGAAGAGCCTTTGGTGCCAGCCAGTCTAACATAGGTGGGGTCTGTCAACTAAAGAAAAATCAAGCTTTTTACATAATTACGGTTAGTTTTATTTAGAAGTCTTAACTGTGAACTGTGGACTGACAACCACAGCCCAGGAGGAGTCTTTCTTTCTTCTTTTTTTCTTTCTTTCTTTCTTCTTTCTTTCTTTCTTTCTTTCTCTTTCTTTCTTTCTTTCTTTCTTTCTTTCTTTCTTTCTTTCTTTCTTTCTTCTTTCTCTCTTTCTTTCTTTCTTCTTTCTTATTTTTATTTTTTGGTAAGAGTCTTTCAAAGAGGTTCTGCCAGACTGCTCCAAAGAGCGTTTCAGCTCATAGCTTATATATGGATTGTGGAGGTTCAGTCCACATAAAATCACATCAAAGTTTGAGTGCAAGAGTACATCTGGCTCGAGGCAACTAAAGTTTATCTTGTTGGCTGGCTTCAGTGGCTCATACCTGTAATCTGAGCACTTTGGGAGGCCAAGGTGGACGGATCACTTGGGGTCACGGGTTCAAGACCTGCCCGGCCAACATAGTGAAACCCCATCTCCACTAAAAAAAAAAAACAAAACAAAGAACAAAAATTAGCCGGACATGGTGGTACATGCGAGGCTGATGGAGAAGAATCGCTTGAACCTGAGAGGCAGAGGTTGCAGTGAGTCAAGATGGTGCCACTGCTCTCCAGCCTGGGCAACAGAGAGAAACTCCGTCTCAAAAAAAAAAAAAATCTTGTTACAGATTGCAGAAGCATAATCACTAGCCATCTCAGACGTTATCTCATGTGTAAGAAAAGGACCAGAGTCATATATCTTTTTAGGGATATAGTGACTCAGGCTAGAGACGTGGAAGCTGAGTGCTTTGTTCTGTTTTGTCTTCAAAGTGTTCTTCTGGAGGGCTGCCTGTCACTGCAGAGTTGGGGGCTTCCTAAGACATGCTGGCAAACAGAAAGGAGCACATCTGTCTCCTTGAGTTTGCTGCTTTGTCTCACAGGGACCAGGAAATAGACTCTGATGTGGAGCATGGGGAAGGAGTGCTAAGATGAGGCAAGAGGAGAGTTGAACTGGAAGGCAGGGGCCACCAAGGCCTTACCAATCCTGCAGAAACCTCTGAGCAAGGATGGCCTTCAGAGTTGTTTCCAATTGAGGCCAGAGAGCCAGACCATGGTACCCTGGCATTGAGCACACAGTGGTGCAGGATGCCCGCAGGAGGGGAGGTAGGCTTAAGCAAGGCAGCTCCCTTCGGCTAAAAGGGACTCCTGGACATGGATTCAGCTGTGAGCCCGCAGCCACAGCTCACAGGTGTACTGGGGGAATGCATGCCTCAGGCTTGAAGGGTGGAATCTGGGGGACGCCCTACAGCATCCACTACAGAGGATAACAGCAGGGTTTTTAGGCCAGGAACTACACGGTCTAAGCTGTTAACATTATTGCTAATGTTACTAGTACTTGCTTGATAATTTTTTTTTTTTTTTTTTTTTTTTTTTTTTGTGACAGAGTCTTACTCTGTCACCCAGGCTGGAGTGCAGTGGTGCGATCTCAGCTCACTGCAACCTCCGCCTTCTGGGTTCAAGCAATCCTCCTGCCTCAGCCTCCTTAGTACCGGGATTACAGGTGTGTACCACCATGCCCAGCTAATTTTTGTATTTTTAGTAGAGATGGTGTTTCACCATGTTGGCCAGGCTGGTGTCAAACTCCTGACCTCAAGTGATCTGCCCACCTCGGCCTTCCAAAGTGCTGCAATTACAGGCATGAGCCACCACACCCGGCCAGCCCTGGATTTTTAAACAACCAGATCTTGTGAGAACCCCGTCACTGTCAGGAGAACAGTACCAAGGGGATGCTGCCAAGCTATTCACGAGAAACCGCCCCCATGAGCCAATCACCTTCCACCGGGCCCCACCTCCAACCCTGGGGATGTTAGATAGAGTGAACTCTGAGTTTCTCTTCAAAGAATCAGTATGTCAGTATGTTCAGTTTTTTGGTCTTCTATTTTAAGTTTAACTTCCTTGTAGTTTCAGTAAACAACCTTTTCCACCAGTTCTAATCAGTAGTTCACACCTGTTCTCCCGGTCCCCTGCTCCGTCCTGACTCATCCTGGACACCTGCCCCAGTCACCTGCTCCAGTCACCTGCTTTGACCTAGGTCACCCCTGGCTGCTTGCTCTGACCTGTCCCTTAACTGTCCTTCCTGCCAAACTACCCACCCCACCACTCCGGCTCATACCCCTGTACCCCTTAAAAGAGCCAATCGGAATTAGACTAGACTGTGTTGTCCAACCCTAGCCAATAAGGGAACAACACAGCATAGGGGCTACCTGCGTCAGGAATAAGAAGCCCTTTCCCTCCCTCCCAGGTGTGTGCTCACCATTGTTCCATCTGTCAGCTGCACTCTTCTATAGAAGTAAATTGCCTTGCTGAGGAAATTTATATTTCTTTTGCGGCACTGAAAATTTACACATAACATGTTGATTACAATTCAAGATGAGATTTGGGCAGGAGCACAGATCCAAACCCTGTCAGTGCGTGTGTAAATGTGTGTCTTTGTGTTTTCCTAACACTGGTAATGCCCCTGGCTGTGGCCGGCAGTGTGCGTGTGTAAATGTGTCTTTGTGTTTTCCCAACACTGATAATGTCCCTGACTGTGGCCGGCAGTGTGCATGTGTAAATGTGTCTTTGTGTTTTCCCAACACTGGTAATGTCCCTGACTGTGGCCAGCAGTGTGTCCAGCAATGTGACCCACCAGTTCACATCTCCTGGAGAATTCACCGTGTTTGCCGAGTGCACAACCAGCGAGTGGCATGTGACAGCTCAGAAGCAAGTGACCATGCGGGACAAGATGGAGAGGCTCAGTGTGACCGCGTGCCCTGGCCTGTCCAAGTCAGGAGCTGGCCTCCTCTGCCAGGCTGTCTTTGGGGATCCTCTGTGGATTCAGGTGGAGCTTGATGGAGGTGAGTCTGCAGAATTGAGCACATCAAGGCAAGCTATAAAATCACTGATTTCCTCCAAATCTGTCCAACTCCCAGGCCTTAACAAATAGTGGGCTGGACACTATGGCTCATGTGTGTAATTCCGTCAATTTGGGAGGCTGAGGCAGGTGTATCACTTGAGCCCAGAAGTTCAAGACCAACCTTGAGGCAACATGGTGAGACCCCATTTCTACAGAAAGTACAAAAATTAGTCAGGTATGCTTGCACATGCCTATAGTCCCAGCTACTTGGGTGCCTGAGGTGGGAGGATGGCTTGAACCCGAAAGATCGAGGCTGCAGTGAGCTGAGATTGTGCCACTGCATTCAAGCCAGGACAACAGAGTGAGACCTGGTTTCAAAAAAAATGTTAAATAGTAACAAGGATCACCTACTGAGTTTGTTTTTGTTTTTGTTTTTGCCCAAGTGCGGTGTAATGGTACAATCACGGCTCACTGCAACCTCCACCACCTCCTGGGTTCAAGTGATTCTCCTGCCTCAGCCTCCCAAGTAGCTGAGATTACAGGCATAAGCCACCACGCCTGGTTAATTTTTATATTTAGTAGAGATGGGGTTTCACCATGTTGGTCAGGCTGGTCTCAAACTCTTGACCTCAGATGATCCACCGCCTCAGCCTCCCAAAGTGCTGGGATTATAGGCATAAGCCACTGCGCCCAGATGAATTCATTTTTAAACTATCATTTATTCATTTTTTAACTATCATTTATTCATTTTTTTTTTTTAGCACCAAGTGTGTGCCAGGCACTGTTCTAAGTGCTTTGCATAAACTTACCTACTCAGTACATACTAGTATTATCTTCATTTTACAGATAAGGAAATGAAGACACAGAAAGGTTAAAACATTTGCCCAGAGTCAGAAGGCTGGTAAGCTAGTGAATGCTCCCAGCCTTCCAAAGGCCCTTCTTTGCATCCCTGTAGAACTGAACTTTCAAGTCACTTCCTGTTGGGAATTTGGATGAGGTGGCACTGAGACTGCTACCAACTGGGCATGAGCCCATCTCACTGCAGTCAGCATCGACTAGCTTGGTACAATCACGTTGCCCCTCACCAGGGCCAGTATTCTGCTGCACCCATTGGTATACATGCCAGCTGTTATGGCTGGGGTCCACTCTGATTGGTCACAGTGTGTTTTCTGATTGGTCACAGATACTGCTCTGATTTGTTGTCATGTCCATTCTGATTGGTTACAGTGTCTATTCTTTTTTTTTTTTTTCTTGAGACAGAGTCTTGCTCTGTCACCCAGGCTGGAGTGCAGTGGTGCGATCTCGACTCACTGCAGCCTCCACCACCAGGGCTCAAATGATTCTCGTGACTCAGCCTGCCAAGTAACTGGGACTACAGGTGCGTGCCACCATGCCTGGTTAATTTTGTTTGCATTTTTAGTAGAGATGGGGTTTTGCCATGTTGGCCAGGCTGATCTCGAACTCTTGACCTCAGATGATCCACCGCCTCGGCTTCCCAAAGTGCTGGGAATACAGGCGTGTGCCACTGCACCTGGCCACAGTGTGTTTTCTGATTGGTCACAGAGACTGCTCTGATGGGTTGTCATGTCTATTTTGATTAGTTAGGGTGTCCATTCTGATTGGTCACAGTGTCTATTCTGATTGGCCATGGCATCTATTTGTTGGTCACAGTGTCTGTTCTGATTCATCAGAGCATCCATTCTAATTGGTTGGGACCCATGCAGTGTTGGTTGTTAAATATTTTAATTATCATCCCTTCTCTAAATAGAGACCCTTCTAGCTAAGACCCATCCTCACCTAGGGCAGCGTCTTTCCTGAAGCCCAGGCCCAGTTCAAGATCAGAATAGAGGCCTGTTGATTTAAACAGGGCAGCACAGAGCTAGAGCAATGAGCATGTGGCTCGGTTTGACCTCACATCCCACCTGGAGCCCTCTCATTGCAATAATTGTGGAAGCCATAATGGGGCTTTAACACAGTGCTCAGGAAACCCCTTGTGTTCTTGTGTGCTTGTTGGATGAACAGGGCTCATATGTGCACCTGATGAAACAAAATAATCCTTCATTTATTGACTCATCCTACTAATGTAATTGAGTGCCTGCTCTGCCAGATGTGGCAGAAGCAGCAGTAAATATGAAAGTCAGGGTTTCCATTCACATGGGGCTAACATCCTACTCATCAAAATCATCATCATCATCATCATTCAAACAAGAACTATACTAGCTTGATTTTTATTGGAAAGAATCCTGCTGGCGCAGGTGGCTCATGCCTGTAATCCCAACACTTTGGGAGGCTAAGGCAGGTGGATCACGAGGTCAAGAGTTTGAGACCGGTCTGGCCAATATGGTAAAACCCCATCTCTACTAAAAATACACAAATTAGCAGGGCGTGGTGGTGGGCGCCTGTAGTCCCAGCTACTCAGGAGGCTGAGGCAGAAGAATTGCTTGAACCCGGGAGGCAGAGGTTGCAGTGAGCCAAGGTTGCACCACTGCACTCTAGTATAGGCAACAACGCGAGACTCCATCTCAAAAAAAAAAAAAAAAAAAAAAAGAATCCTAATTTGTTGATTTAAGTCAGATTTTAAGAGTCAACCACAATATTTAGCATCCAGTAAGAACAACCATCTGTAAACTGCAAGGGAGCCCCATCTTACCACGAATGGGCCGAGTTCTCGTGTTGGTTTGCAGGGTTCCAGCAGTCAGCAGCACAGGTTGAAGGAATGGCTTCACTTGGTCCTGCTTAAAACAAGACCTGAAGATCATTCTCATGCATAAAAATCAGCCCACACCCTTAAGAGATGCTCCCTTTTAGTCCTCCTCCCCCTACCAGGATGTCCCTGGCAACTAAATGTGGCAATTTTTTAATTACAAATACTTAGGTTCTCAGGTAACACAAGCATAGTATGAATAAGTTAGAATATGCACGTGAACAGAGAGGACCCCCAAAAGACGAAATCACTCATTAACCTAATACTCAGGGATAATCACCATGAATATTTGAAGAAGGGGGCATATCCTTACATACTTCTTTCTGTCTGTATCTGTATCCCCGTCTATATCCAGAATCAGGCTTCAGAGACTGAGTCTAAGCTGACACAGTGTTACCAACTGCATGGTTGGTACCATCATTCTTAAATTTTTCTTACCCCACCTAGGAACAGGAGTCACTTACACTGTGCTTTCGGGTGACATAACCCTGGCCGAGTCCACCACCCAAAGGGGCTCACTACCGTACAATCTGACGCTGGACAGAGAAACCCAGAAACTGATGGGCCCTGGGAAGCACCACCTGGTGATCCAAGCCACCAGCAACACCGCCGCCTTCGCACTCTCCAGGAACATCACAGTCTACTTGGTGGAGCTGCTGTCGGGGTTGCAGGCCTCCTGGGCTTCTGACCACGTGGAGCTTGGACAGGACCTATTGATCAATATCTCAGTGGCTCAGGGCACCCCAGAGGAGACAACCTTTGAGGTGGCAGGACTCAATGCAACCTTCTCCCACAAGCAAGTGAGCTCTGGGGAGCCATTTGGGATTTACCACTTGGCTGTTCCAGTTGAAGGTACATGGGGTTGGTGGCTCCCCTTCCGATGCCCCTCCTCTTCCCTTTCTGACTTGGTGCCCAGGGTCCTGCCAGCCAGTTTTCCAGTGTGTCCTGGACATAGATGTGGTTTACAGATGTGGGTGATACTGTGCAGGTGTGGGGTTACCATGCCCTCTGCCTGGGTCACAAGATAAGGATCTGCCATCATGGAGTTTCCAGCTGCAGAGCTTCTCAACTTTGGCACTTCTGACATTTGGGGCTGGATCATTCCTTGCTACAGTTGGGGACTGGTACTGAAGGAGTTTTAGCAGCATCCCTGGCTTTTATTCACTAGACACGAGGAGCAGCAGCACCCCATGTCATGATGATAAAAATGTCAGATATTGCCAAATTACGCCCATTTAGGGCCCCTGTAAGAGAGCAGGTATATTCAGATTTCTTCAAATATCCCTAGAGAAGAGTGTGGCTTGGGAAACTGCAGGTGATGCCCTAGGGGCAAAGATAGGTAAAAACCAAGGGTGGCAGAGACAGCAATGGAGTGAGGAAGCCTTGCTGGCCATGAGGTCTTAGGCTCTCAGATACTCACACTTTCCTGGACAACACTTTTATTAGAGGCAGCACTGGAGTGGAAGTTCAGGGGCTGACTTTCCGAAGAGAGTTGGGAGGGTGTTTTTTGTTGTTTGTTTGAGATTGAGTTTTGCTCTGTCACGCAGGCTGGAGTGCAGTGGCACGATCTCAGCTCACTGCAACCTCTGCCTCCTGGGTTCAAGCAGTTCTTGTGCCTCAGCCTCCCAAGCAGACGTGTGCTACCACGCCCTTTTTTTTTTTTTTTTTTTTTTAGTAGAGATGGCATTTCACCATTTTGGCCTGGCTCGTCTTGAACTCCCGACCTCAGGTGATCCACCCGCCTTGGCCTTCCAAAATGCTGGGATGAGCCATTGCACCAGGCCTTTTTTTGTTTTTTTGTTTTTTGTTTTTTTGAGACAGAGTCTCACTCTCTTGCCCAGGCTGGAGTGTAATGGCGTGATCTTGGCTTGCTGCAGCCTCCACCTCCAGGGTTCGAGTGATTCTCTTGCCTCAGCCTCCTGAGTAGCTGAGACTACTGGCATGCACCACCACGCCAGACTAATTTTTGTGTTTTTAGTGGAGGTGGAGTTTCGCTATGTTGGCCAGGCTGGTCTTGAACTTCTGACCTCACATAATCTACCCGCCTTAACCTCCCAAAGTGCTGGGATTACAGGCATGAGCCACCATGCCTGGCATTCTTAAAGGAGGTAGGGTAGGAAAAGGGTGATGTTTAAGATTGTGGGGGTGGAGAATTTTCAGCGCCTGTGCAATCTGGTCACATGCTTCTTGATGTGTGGTATGTCTCATTAGCATGTTAAATCTCCACCCCACGGTATGATTTTTAGTATTCTAATGAGGCAAAGGGTAAAGATTGGTGATTTTTCTGGTATTCTGTGCATGCAGGCCATAGTGTTAACTCCCTTGAGTAAGATTTAAGGTGGAAGATGTTTGTTTCCGTTTCTTCAAGGTCTGCAATCAGTGGGTATGGTATCTTGAGCAAGATTTATGGTGCAAGGTCTGGATGATCTGACTGGGGTTCGTGCCTGCCATGGGCCACCCTCCCCCTCCAGCTTGTAGCAGAGTCCTCGATGAGGCAGGGCAGGGGTCCAAGTCCCATCTCTAGTCTATCTCAGAAGTATTTGCCATGATGCTGACTGGAGGATAGACTGGCAGGCACCAGCCAGGGAGGTGAGGGGGTGGTGGTGGCCACAGTGCCCATTTGCATTTAATCATCTGGAAGGAACAGAGAGTCCTTGAGGGCCCTGTGATGAGATCAGCAGGCAGAAATGTGATGAGAATGGCAGAGTCTCCAGCCCATCCAGGACCTGCCCATAGCTCCCCCTGGATCTCAGAGGTGCGATAGAAAACGGTGATTCTGTGCAGGTGTGGGGTTACCATGCCCTCTGTGAGCAACTCCACAAACCAGATAGCAGAAGGCATGAGAGGTTCGAGAAGAAAACCACCAGGTCTTTGCCAGACACCAAGGGTCCGGCTTGGAAGACGGAAAGTCTAGAGGCTGCTACAGCTGGAAAATCACACCAGATGCAGATTTTGCTTTGTCACCTATAAAAATTACTCCTCCCATAAAAGTCACTGCTACGAAGGTCACTCTGCAGGGGAAGCTGATCCCTCTCTGATAAAATCTCCGCATGCCTTGTGACCTTCTTGCTCTCTATTAGATGATTAACAGACTTCTGTTCTTAAGGCCAACAGATTTGGACGACTCCAGAGGTGGTGGGGGTGGAAGGATGAAAAGAGAACGGGACAGGACAGGGATATTTGCATTTGGTGGTGCTGGCCCAGTCCTGGCCGGCTGGGTTCTGAGGATCTAGCAAATTTTTGAAGCTGCTTCTTTCTTTCCTTTCTTCTTTCTTTCCTTTCTTCTTTCTTTCTTTCTTCCCCCCTTCCTTCCCTCCTTCCTTCCCTCCTTCCCTCCTTCCTTCCCTCCTTCCCTCCTTCCTTCCCTCCTTCCCTACTTCCTTCCCTCCTTCCCTCCTTCCCTCCTTCCTTCCTTCCTTCCTTCCTTTCCTTCCTTCCTTCTCTCTCTCTCTCTCTTTCTTTCTTGATGGAGTTTTGCTCTTGTTGCCCAGGCTGGAGTGCATTGGATCGGTGCGATCTCAGGTCACCACAACCTCCGCCTCCTGGGTTCAAGCGATTCTCCTGCCTCAGCCTCCGGAGTAGCTGGGACTACAGGCATGCACCACCACGCCCAGCTAACTTTGTATTTTTAGTAGAGACGGGATTTCTCCATGTTGGTCAGGCTGGTTTTGAACTCCCAACCTTAGATGATCTGCCTGCCTCAGCCTCCCAAAGTGCTGGGATTATAGGCGTGAGCCACCACACCTGGCCAAGGCTGCCTCTTCCTTGTAGGAGCTTTTCTGGGTTGTTGGGGCCCCCAGCTGGGCCTTATAGACCTTTGCTCCTGGGATGGTGGGGGATGCCTCTCTTTTAGCTGGTCACACGCCATGGCTGCTTCTCCCTGGCCACCTCCACGCTCTCTGTTGGACTCTCCTCATTCTCTCTGCCCTCATCAGCACCCCTCTCCCCAAGACACACATCTGGTCTACAGAAAACTCTGACCCGTTTCTTGGCCAACTCCCAGCCAAATGCAGTTATTTCCCAGATGCAGAAATGCATCCCCTTCCTCCTGCCCCCTCCCCACCCGCACATCTTCCCATCACAGACTGTTCCTTCAAGGGCATTAGTATGGAGCCTGTCCACACAGACCCCAAACGAACACAAACCAGGCTTTCCAAGGAAGGCTCCTCTCTGAAGCGCTTCTCTCTGGGCTTGAGAAGACAGAAGGTAGCCCCTCCCCACCATCCCTTCCCCATGAGGGAGAAGGGATGGGACACACATGTATCTAAATAAACCTTCTTATAAATCCTCCTTCAAGCCTGGCCAACATGGCGAAACCCCATCTCTCCTAAAAATACAAAAAATTAGCTGGGCGTGGTGGCATGTGCCTGTAATTCCAGCTACTCGGGAAACGGAGGCAGGAGAATCGCTTGAGCCTGGGAGGCGGAGGTTGCGGTGACCTGAGACTGCCACTGCATTCTAGTCCGGATAATACAGTGAGACCCTTTAAAAAAAAAAAATCCTTCTCCGCTCTCTCCACCCTTCTCACAATCCTGCCATGTCTCTCCCTCCTGGAAATCCCCAATCTTATCTATCAAGAACCTACTTCATCATTGGAATTTAGCTCCAGCCCTGGCTCCATCCTGTGAACCATTTCTTTCTCTCCTGATGTTGAAGTGTTCCCACCCAATGCCCACAATGCCCATATGCCAGTTCCTCCCATGGTTTGGCATTCAGTGTGTCTACTACATGATAAGACCTGTGAGGACAAGAAGCAAATTCCTTCATCTCTGCGTCCCCAGAGCCTTGCACCGGGCCTGGCATACGGCAGGGATTTCTTAAAAGCTCAGAGGTGAAACATTTCCTTGGAGACATCAGTGGGCTAGAGAAACAAGCCGGGAGAGTTTTCTTGGTCAAATTAATGACGACAGCTGTGACTCTGAGTCCTTTGTATTGCAGGCACCTTTCTGGTCACCATCCTGGTGAGAAATGCCTTCTCCAGCCTACGTTTGGACATCGGGAACATCACTATCACAGGCAAGGTGTTTCTGCAAGGGGGCGTAAAACCTTTTACCAGGAGTCCAGGCCATTGCACCTGCTTGGACTCTAGTGAGGGGCCTTTCCAATCAGGGCTCTGAATATGTATCTTGCTCTACAGATGGTTAGAATCCTCCAGTTATTCTAAGGAGGCAATGATGTTTACAGTAAAACATTTAACCACTGATACAGAATTCTAAAACAAGTTTGCGTTCATTATGATGCTTTAAGCTGCAAGTAACAGAAAGTCCAACCTAAAAGGCTTCAGATTCAGGGCTTTTTTATCTCACATAAGAAGTTAGGAGGTAAGCAGGTCCACGGTTGCCTAGGTAGCTCAGTGATGCCAGCAAGAAACCAGCCTCAGTCTATCTTTCTGCTCTGCCATCCTTAGTGCTTTTGGGCTGCCTTATAGTTGTTGATCAAGGAGTCAAAGTGACTGCTGCAGTTCCAGACATTGCATGTCAACCCAGCATTATCCAGCAGTGGAAGAAAGGGTTTCCTCCTGTACACCTCTTTTTGTTAGGGTACAAGTCTTTCCCACTCACTCTAAACAACCATCATCTGAGGTATCAAGACCAAAGTAGTGTCCTGTCTCCAGCAATAAAGTGCACTGGAAAAGCAGATATCCAGCATTTTCAGGTTCTGTGGGAGAAGCTGGATTCCAGCTGCCAGGAGGAAAGCTGGGGTGAGGGCTGGTGGGGAGCTAGGTGACAGTAGCCATCACCGAGTTAGAGTTCACAGGAATATGTTTCCTAGGACAATTCAAGTAGCAAGGGACAGAAAAGAAGCTCAAACTAGCTTGGGTCAAAAGGAAATTTTCTCAGCTCAGAAAATGAAAACCCAGCTGGGCACCATGGCTCATGCCTACAATCCCAGCACTTTGGGAGGCCGAGGCAGTGGATCACTTGAGGTCATGAGTTCGAGATCAACCTGGCCAAAATGGCAAAACTCCGTCTGTACTAAAAATACAAAAATTAGCTGGGTGTGGTGGTGCACACCTATAATCCCAGCCACTCAGCACAGGAGAATTGCTTGAACCTGGGAGGTACAGGTTGCAGTGAGCCGAGATTGTGCCACTGCACTACAGCCCGGATGAAAAAGCTACACTCTATCTCAAAAAAAAAAAAAAAAATATATATATATATATATATTTCAGAAACATCAGTTGAGTGTACCTTTTTCCATTATTTAAAGTTGACACACTAACATTCTTCCTAGGTGTATAGTTTACAAAGCAATTCTATAAACAGCACTGCATTCAGTCTTCCTGGAGTCCTGAGAAACAGGGATGGCCTCCAGGCATTTTTACAGATGAGGAAACCAAGACTCAGAAAGGATAACTCACCCACCCAGTTCACATAGCCAATAGGCGGCCAATAAGAGAATCTGAAAACACATCGAAGTGTGAGGTGTCGACCCCACCCACTTGCCAGAGGTGATGAGCATGCTCATCTCTCCTCACTCTGTATTTGGTGGCGTCAGGTTTATAGCTTGGTGTGAATATTTATACTATGGACATTGACAAATGCTACAAATCAGGGCTCCTCACTCCCAACTCCTTTACTGGTAGTTAAACATTAGCAGTGCAGGCCAGGCACGGTGGCTCACGCCTGTAATCCCAGCACTTTGGGAAGCCGAAACGGGTGGATCACCTGAGGTCAGGAGTTCAAGACTAGCCTGGCCAACATGGTGAAACCCCATCTCTGCTAAAATTATGAAGAATTAGCTGGGTGTGGTGGTGGGTGCCTGTAATCCTTGCTACATGGGAGGCGGCGGCAGGAGAATTGCTTGAACCTCGGAGGCGGAGGTTGCAGTGAGCTGAGATTGTGCCACTGGGTGGAAAAGAAAATGGCAGTGCATAGCTGCATCTGTCTGAATCTAAATCTTGTGTTTTATCTGCATTGGCAGCTGCCTCTTTCTCAACTACCAAAGAGAGGTCTTTAGTCCAGAGGTAGACATGATGGCTCACTTTTAATCCATTTCCCTATGACCTGAATGTTTGCTATGCTCCCTGTAACCATTTTCAAAGACAGGCTGATGCCCCTGGGGGCATTTTCCGTATGACTCTCTGACTCTAGTTTTTTACAACCTTTTATAAGGTTTCCAACCAAAGCTTGATACCTATTCCCGCTGTATTCACAGCCCCTTTCAGTCTCCAAGAACCATCTGGGACGAAAGCTGAAGGAAAGAATGTGAGTATTGTTTTAAAAAAAACATTTAACCTCACAAGGAAAAGATGTTCAAGCTCTCGGTTTTAGTTTCGAGTTTTGGTTTGTTGGTACCAACAGCCAGAGTGCTAGGAATCCCTGAGGTTTCTTCCATTTGAAAAGAGGCCCAAAATGACTGAATTCAAACAAAGCATGTTGTCTAATCACAACAGAGTTACGCTGTAAATAGATAATAAGCTGTCTAGGATATGTAGATATCTGTTACATATCTTGGCAACTAAAAAGCACACTTCTAAAAAAATCAACAGGTCAAGAAGAAATCACAAGGGAAATTAGAGAATATTTCTAACTAGATGATAACGACAGTACAACCTATGCAAATTTGTGGAACGCAGCTAAAGCCGTGCTCAGAGGGAAATGTATTGCTTTTAATGCTTATATTAGAAAGCAGGGGCCTGGCGTGGGGCCTCACACCTGTAATCCCAGCAGTTTAGGAGGCCAAGGCGGGCGGATCATAAGGTCAGAAGTTCAAGACCAGCCTGGCCAATATGGTGAAACTCCATCTCTACTAAAAATATAAAACTTAGCCCGGTGTGGTGGCACGCACTTGTAGTCCCAGCTACTCAGGAGGCTGACGCGGAAGAATCGCTTGAAATCAGGAGGCAGACGTTGCAGTGAGCTGAGATCATGCCACTGCATTCCAGCCTGGGTGACAGAGTGAGACTTCATCTCAAAAAAAAAAAAAAGTAGGAAAAAAAGAAAACAGGCCCACGCTCTTTAGTTTTTTATAACATCACTAAGTTCATCTCCTTGCTGTTGACATTGTTCATGCATGCATTTATTCTGTAACAAAGACTTATTATGCATCTACAATGTTCAAGCCTTAGTATTAGGGTCTGGGAATGCCATGGTGAATAAGCACATATAGTCCCTGCCTTCATGAAGCTTTCTGAGTGATACTAATTAACATATTGGCCAGGTACGGTGGCCCATGGCTGTAATCCCAGCACTCTGGGAAGCTGAGGTGGGAGGATCACTTCAACCCAGGAGTTTGAGACCAACCTGAGCCACAAAGTGAGACCTCCATCTCTATAAAAAAAAAAAATTAAAAATTAGCCAGGCATCAAGGTGCATGGCTGTGGTCCCACCTACTTGGGAGACTGAGGTGGGAGGATAGCTTGAGCCTGAGAGGCTGAGTCTGTAGTGAGCCATGGCTGTGCCACTGCAGTCCAGCCTGGGTAACAGAGTAAGACCCTGTCTCAAAAACAAAAAACAAAGAACACCAAAAACTCCGACAAACAAATTATCATAGAATTAGGAATTGTGATAAGTGTCTAATAAGAACCAGTAGGTGCGGTGATAGTAATGAACAGGGTGGTCTGGCTGATGTGATCGGACATGGCCTCTCCAGAGGTGATGTGTAAGTGGAAGCATGAAGATAAGCCAGACAGCCATGCTGGAAAGCAGAACAAGAGCTTTCTGAGTGGGCAGATCTAGAGGCAGGTAATGGCCTGAGGCCAGTCTGGCTGGAGCCTGGTGGAGGAGAGGGATGGAGGAGATTACAGAGACATGGACAGATGCCAGATCATGCGGGGTCTTAGGGGCCAAGGCAAGAAGTTTAGATTTTATTCTCAGGCCACGGGAGGCCCCTGAGGGTTGAGTTCCACTGTAGCCCTGTGTTATTTCAGGTCAGGACTTCAGGGCTTGAGCAAAAGGCTCCACAGCCTGAGCTGTTTAACAAGTCCCAGCAGAAGTTACTCCAGGAACACCCGTGTGCCCTAAGCCCACACGCAGAATAATGTGACTTACCCAGGGATCCTGAGCCACCGACTCCACACCCCATGACAGGAAGAAAGCCAGGGGGATTGGCTAGGGTCTGTCTCCACTCCACACCTTACACTGTGGCTACTGTTGGTGCAGACTGCTCTGGGGTGAAAGAGGGGTGCCAACAGCGCCCCACAGTGAGGCTGAGCTACCTGTAGCTGGAGTCTCACCATCCGGCTGCTTTTTCTGCAGAAAGAAGGTGGTGATATGAAGGTGTATATCCAACCTGGTCCATACGTGGATCCTTTCACAACAGTGACCCTGGACTGGCCGGACAATGACAAGGATTTACGCTTCCAATGGTCATGTGGTGGGTGACGATAGAGTTCTTGAATTGTCCTGTTTCACTAAGAAGTGGTGAGCAGCAGTCAGATGTTGGTGTTCTTTTTCTTAATCTTCACACCAGCTTTCCCTATGCCTGACATTTTGTGTAACTCGGACTTGCCAGAGCTTGCAAATTCCATGGAAATAGGAGGTGAGGCCGGGCGTGGTGGCTCACGCCTGTAATCCCAGCAATTTGGGAGGCCGAGGCAGGTGGATCACTGGAGGTCAGGAGATTGAGACCAGCCTGGTCAACATTGCGAAACCCCGTCTCTACTAAAAATACAAAAATTAGCCAGGCATGGTGGTGTGCACTGTAATTCCAGCTACTCAGGAGGCTGAGGCAGGAGAATTGTTTGAATCTAGAAGATGGAGACTGCAGTAAGCCAAGATCGCATCACTGCACTCCAGCCTGTGAGACAGAGCAAGACTCCATCTCTAAATAAATAAATAAAAAAGAAAGAAAAGAAATAGGAAGTGGGAGAAAGCAGTGACAGAACAAGGATGGGACTGAATGCAGGCAGTGACAGAATCTAAAGGATTTTAAAACAATAATTAAAACCTGAAAAGCTGGTCCACAACCTAGCATTTCCAAACAACAGGGATAAAATTCTCCTCCCCTCTCATGTGAACTCCTCCCCTTACCCCAGCCCTTTGGTATATCCCTAGGGAGAGAATCTAGAAGGAGGAAGTGAGTCAGGAATTTTCCAACAAACCAAAATGGCAACACTAGCACTCACATTGTAGCAATGGTATCCTGGTTTTTTACAGGGATATATCCTAGCCACATAACATTCTTTTACCCTTTAGAAATAAAATAAATGGGCCAGGTGCGGTGGCTCATGCCTGTAAAGGTGGAAGGATCACTTTAGGTAAGGAATTAGGGACCGGCCTGGCCAATGTGACAAAACCCCATCTCTACTAAAAAATAAAAAAATTAGCCAGGCATGGTGACGCGTGCCTGTAATTCCAGCCTGGCCTCTTTTATTTATTTATTTATTTTTTCCTTTTTGAGACGGAGTCTTACTCTGTCACCCAGGCTGGAGTGCAATTTGCCATGTCGGCTCACTACAACCCCTCTCTCCCAGGTTCAAGCAATTCACCTGCCTCAGCTTCCCGAGTAGCTAGGATTTTAGGCATGCGCCGCCACCACCCCCAACTAATTTTTGTATTTTTAGTAGAGATGAGGTTTCACCATGTTGTCCAGGCTGGTTTCAAATTCCTGACCTCAGGTGATCTGCCTGCCTTACCCTCCCAAAGTGTTGGGATTATGCATGAGCCTCCACATCTGGCGGATATGTGATCATTTCTTTACCCTCTTTTTGGACATTTAGATTGTTTTAAATTGTTTGCTCATCTACAGTTCAATCTCTATTTATAACTGTGGTTACTTTCATAAATAAATTTCTAGAAATGGAATAACTGGGTCAAAAGTCATGCAACATTGTAAGGCTTTTGATATTGTCACATGGTCTCGACATCCTTCTCAATGTTCGTTCTCGTTATCTGAACACAGAGGATGCAAGTTTAGAGTTTAGGCGATTGAGCTGATGAGGCTGAACTCTGAACATAGTTTGAAAATATGCTCAGGGAATATATCTTGGGAATACTCTCCTGGGGCTGTAGATCTTGGGAATCTTGGAATTCTTGGAATATTCCCAGGAATCTTGGGAATATTCTCCCAGGGCTATAGATCCTCCTGGCCTCTCTCCTGCTATATGTGCCACCATATTGGAGATGGTGGTAAACATCAGTCAATAGAGTTGAAGGGCAGAAGATACAGAAACGTAGGGAGCTGCTAACATAAAGCAGGAGGTGACACAGCAGCCTCCCAGACAGAGGTGCAGCCTCCCAGATGGCAGTACCCCACAGTAGCCCACAGGAACATGGAGCTATGGACAGCCTTGTCCACAGGGAATGACAGTCGCACCAGGATAAGAAGCTGCCCTGGACCTTCTCCCGGGGCCATAGATCCTCCTGGCCTCTCTCCTGCTACACGCCTGCCTGAGCACCAGTGCAACTCACTAGTGCAAAGCAAGCCAACCACATCCTGCAGGTTTGCTCAGAGTTTGGGTGAAGTGTGATTCATATTCCCAAAAGCATCTGTCCACAGCACCGTTTCTGCAACCTGCATTAAAAGTGACATTTTGGCTGGGTGCAGTGGCTCAGGCCTGTAATCCCACCACTTTGGGAGGCTGAGGCGGGTGGATCACCTGAGGTCGGGAGTTCGAGACCAGCGTGGTCAACATGGTGAAACCCCATCTCCACTAAAAATACAAAAATTAGCTGGCCATAGTGGTGCATGCCTGTAATCCTAGCTACTCTGGAGGCTGAGGCAAGAGAATCATCTGAACCCAGGAGGCAGAGGTTTCAGTGAGCCGAGATCACGCCATTGCACTCCAACCTTGGCAACAAAAGTGTAACTCCATCTCAATCAATCAATCAATCAGTCAAAAATAAAAGTGACATTAAAAAAATTTAAAATCTCCATTTGGAGCTGATGTTATTATTCATGATCCCCTTCTTCTAAAAACCCCAAACCAGAAGGTAGCAGCATGTGCCAAGTTCAGGATTCCTGGTGGATAACAATGTCTATCCATTTCTCTTAGGGCATTGCTGGGTTCAGTGGAGCCGCTGTGTTGAGAGGCAGCTGCTTCGCACAGACCAGAGGGAGCTGGTCGTTCCAGCATCCTGCCTGCCACCGCCTGATTCTGTTGTCACCCTGCGCCTGGCTGTTCTGAGAGGCCAGAAGCTGGAGAACAGGGCAGAGCAGTGCCTCTACGTGTCTGCACCCCGGGATCTCAGGCCTCGAGTCAGGTGGGGCATGTGGGTGGTTCCTCCAGGGTCCTGATTCATTCAATCAGCCAACCCTTACTGAGCACCCACTCAGGTTGGGGCTGCCTTTGGGTAGGGCTTGGCGGTCTCTGTTCTCATAGGGGTTAGTTACCACCTGGTGATCAGCACTGCTGGGCATGAATGAAGGAAGGGAGAGAGGGCACTTCTAGGAAAACTACCCTGACTAGGGGTCAGAGAGGCTTCTCTCAGAAACTGCAGCTCAGCAGAGATTTTCAGGAGGAGGAATTCACAGAGCAGGGAAGGGGCAGCTGGAGCAGGAACAGAGCAGGCAAAGGGAAGGAGCAGAGAATCATCAGGGAGCGAAAGAGGCTAATGTCCTGAGGATGGAGAAGACAGAGGCAGAAGGAGCTGGTAGTGCAGGCAGGGCCTGGCTCAGGTGCGGCCTTGCAGGTCATGTCAAGATTTTAGCCTTTTTCCTAAGAGTGATACAGAGAAACCACTGGAGAGTTATTTTTTTAAGATGGAGTCTCGCTCTGTCTCCTAGGCTGGAGTGCAATGGCAGTGTCTCAGATCACTGCAGCCTCTGCCTCCCAGGTTCAAGCAATTCTTGTGCTTCAGACTCCTGAGTAGCTGGGATTATAGGCACGTGCAACTGGGATTACACCATGACCAGGTAATTTTTGTATTTTTTGTAGATGTGGGGCTTCACCACGTTGGTTAGGCTGGTCTCGAACTCCTGACCTCAGGTGATCCACGTGCCTTGGCCTCCCAAATTGCTGGGATAACAGGCATGAGCCACCACATCCAGCCAAGCATCCAAGAGTTCTAAGCATGTTGCTTCAAAATGCTCTGGTGGCTCCGTGGAGAATGACTTGGAAGAGGGCAAGGGAAGATGCAGGGAGACTGCTCAGGCTCTTGCAGGAGTCAAGGTCAGGACTTAGCCTATCCGCCAGTCCCTGCAGGAAGCAGATGCCTCAACCAAACCAGGAATGAATGGAATAGAGGTGGGTGAAGGGACTATTTACAGGTAAGGGCAGGAATAAGAGAACAAATTAGGGGCAAGAAGACAGGACTACAACCAAGAGAAGCCATTGTCAGCCCCAGGACTGCAGAGGTAAGACAGCGGGATGGCATTACTAGAACGCCCTGGAAGCTGTCGCTGTGGGAAAGGGACCTCCCAGAGGGAGCTGTGGCCTTGGTTGGAGGAGCACAGCCTCTCCTACCTGCAGCCCATCAGGGAAATGAGCAGGGAAAGCAGTGCCTAATTACCCCAGTGTCTCTGCTTTCACCCTGCAATCCTCTGTCAATGCTTCCCACTGGCTGGACCCAATCAGAACCTGGAGGGTACGACAGCTCGGGTGACGCAGTCTATAGAGCTCAATCTCCCAGGTCAGAGCGGCAAGTTGGTGGAGAACGGAATGGAGAGGCAGATAGAAAATGTCCAGCACACGTGGACTATGACAGACATGAGGGGAGAAGTAGGAAGATTCAAGAGCTATTGTCAAGTTCAGATCAAAGGGGTCACTGGGGGACTGTCCTGTGGAGGGCAGGTCTATGCAAACCTACCCCCAAAGTCCGAGGAAGCAGAGAGGCCAAAGAAAGAAGCTGCCAAATTTAGTTTCCAAGAAAGAAACATTTCATAGAGACCTGTGAACAGAAACCACAATATCCAGGGTAGCTGCAAGACAAGACGCTGAATGCCAGCCCCCTTACCCCTCAGAACCAGGGCTTAGATACCATGGCGAAGGAATGTGTAGGACAATCGTAGGGAAAGGTGAGAACACTATGTGAATCTCTTTAAGGGCAGGACCCACAGTAAGTACTTGCTCTTACACAAAGAACTGGAGAGAGAATAGAAATCTTAGAGGCATTCCTGAAATTGGGGTTAATCAGTAGTCAACATGGCAGATTAGCATCCAAGATGGAGTCGCTTTGGCTTTCGTAGAGACATCGTAGAGACATTATAGAGAAGGCCGAGTTTGGATCCAGACATACTGGTTCACATTCTATCTGCCTACTTTGAAGTTCTATCACTGAGGACAAATCACATAAGTTCTCGGGGCCTGGTTTGCTCATCTGTGATGTGGGGGATTCTAATATGTCACTCTAATATTGTGAGCATTGGGCAGGCATTGTGATACAATGGAAGTCATGTGTGTATGGCAGGCGCGCTGTTAAACCCTAGCGTTAGTTAGGGTTTAACTGAACTAAAAAGAATCACATAAATTATTTAGTCTATCCCCTCATTTTGCAGGTAAGGAAACAGGAAACTGAGGCTTAGAGAGTTTAAGTGATGTGGCCAGGCACAATGGTTCATGCCTCTAATCCCAGCACTTTGGGAGGTCAAAGCGAGTGGATCACATGGTCAGGAGTTTGAGACCAGCCTGACCAACATGGTGAAACCTTCTCTACTAAAAATACAAACATTAGCCAGGTGTGGTGGCAGGCGCCTGTAATCCCAGCTACTCGGGAGGCTGAGGCAGGAGAATCACCTGAACCCGGAAGGTGGAGGTTGCAGTGAGCCGAGATCGCACCACAGCACTCTAGCCTGGGCAACAAAGTTAGACTTAGTCT